>JAKSZT010054552.1:4546899-4718593 GCA_026826555.1 Tolypeutes matacus
TCCCTCCCTCCCTCCCTCCCTCCCTCCTTCCTTCCTTCCTTCCTTTTCTTTTTCTTTTAAATAAGAATACTTCATTGGAAAGAGAATCTTTTGTTTCACAGGTTGGTGACTGCAGCAATATTTCCATTTTCCTTGGACTAATGATTTGTGTGGGGGTTTTGGGTTCTTAAAGGGACATGAGTGAGAAAAATGTGACTAAGAGGAAATAAATGTGGGAGGTTGTGATATGGGTATCCATATTCAAGGTGAAATTCTCAGAGTGCAGAAGAATGTTACTGGCAGGTCTGAGGAGAAATGGAATTATGGAGACCAGCCCTGGAGGAAGGTTAATTTTAGAGAACCTGTGGGGAGAAGCTTCTATGAACTCTGCCTGGACTCCTCAACAGCTCTCTGTCATGGAGAGCTGTAAGCACCTAATATTGCTCCACTTGGCAATTCTCCCACTCTAGATGTCTATCCAAAACCCATTGCTACATTCTGTCATACTTTCCCCCTCTATCAACTTTCTCATATTTAGTGCTTGGCTTCAATCTTGCAGTCTTTTCAGATTTTCAGTTCTCTATTAAAGACCTCTGGCTTTTGGTCTCATGTGTAGACTTGTTGCAGTTCTGCTCATTCAGCAAATATTTATGAGAATCTATTAAATGTCAGGATCTGCTGGGATACAAAGATAAATAAGATGTATTCTTACCCTCAAGGAACTCACAACCAAGATGTAACTATGGAAATCATGCTTTATAAAAACAAATTCAGATAATAGACAAATTTTTAAGGAACTTTTATCACCAAGAGTGCATTTTGGATAACATATTAAATTTCATGAAAACTTCTTATACTAAATTCAAATGCATAAAGAGAAAAATAAATCCATATAGGTGCAAATATATTTTTACTCCTAGGGAACATAATTTTGGAGTCTATAATATGCCCGTCATGGCATAATGATGCCAAAGAAAGGTGTTATTGTTTATAAATGAAGTGTGAGTTAAACATCTGCTTTATGTAAACAAATAAGAGCCAATGAACAATAAAGTCTCCCCTGTGTAAGCCTTAGAAATAAAATTTTATTTTGCTGAGGTTTGATTATACTGGAGCAATTTTGACAACCAATCAAGCTTGGTAAAATGAGCTTTTTACCTGAAATGGATTTCAAACTAATATACCTATTATGTCATGTCTAATATAGCATCTTCTCCTCTTATATGAAATACAATACGACAGGATTGTTTTCACAGTAATATGCTGATATTCTGTAGTACTCTGTGATTATCTGAACATAAACACATATGTCTTAAGGACTACTAATTTGTTTTTATATAAAATTGGTAGCATTCCAATGACAAAGAAGAACATAGATGCTATTTTAATATGGAAAACAAGAATTTGGATTAAAACATAAATGATGGGCTACTATAATTTAGTATAAGATTATTTTAGTTGTTTTGTTTTTTTTTTAATTAGGGGAGAGCTTGAACGCAGTCCCCCAGTATCACAAATTATGCAGTCGAGTTTTCCACATTTGGGGAAATCGCAGGGGTCAGCACATCCGGAGTGCAATGGATAAGCCTCACCCTGGGAAAACCACCTTTGTGATCACGGTATCTCCCCTGCCAGGTAAGTAGCTTTAGGTTTTTATACTCTCTGACATCAGAGATATTATCGTCATTTATGTCACAGAGACATAGTCATTTACTGTGGTAAAGACAATAGAAGTAACATGTGTTACTAATTATTTGGTTTTATAATTTTTAATATGGTCAATGGCACCATGTCTGGGGATATCATTTACATGATTGAATATCTGAATGGCACCACCTGATGTAGGGCACTTCATTCCCTGTGTGATGTGCACTGCTGTTCTGAAAGTGAGATTTAGCCTGTCAATCCACAAAATAAAGTCCAGAGTTATTAAATAACTTTTTCTACTAATCAGTGTGGGTGATGGAAAGATAACGCTGGTACAATCCTTGGTGTCTGGAATTGTATAATACTTAGGTAGAGACAGGTTATATCACCTGTATCTCTTTCTCGTCACTTGTTTCTACTTCTCTGAAGATTTGGATTGCCCTTGTTTTGTGATGTTTTTTCGATCTTAACGGGATGCATATTAGAAGTGCTTTCCAGGATGAATATCTTGCCTCCATTTTGAGGTCCACCCGCCCATGACCTTGTGGCTGTCAATGCTTACATGAACTCGACTGCCCCCTGCTATGCCTTCCTTCTCATTTACCTTGACATCTGTTAATTCTGGGTATCTTAATTCGTGTTCTGTCCATCAGAATCTATGAAAGACCATCTTATCATGGCTTCTGATAATGGTATGGTCCTTATCCTGAAGTGCTGATGTA
Organism: Tolypeutes matacus; assembly: GCA_026826555.1. NCBI lineage: Eukaryota > Metazoa > Chordata > Mammalia > Cingulata > Chlamyphoridae > Tolypeutes > Tolypeutes matacus. The sequence goes on from JAKSZT010054552.1 coordinate 4,549,248, forward strand.
GCAAGCATCAGCAATATTAATTTACCAAATGGCTTCAGGATTTCTCTGGCTGAGAACCATCTTTGTTTAAAAAAATCCCTAGATAGACTTCTTTAGATGTGAAAATTTGAGGTTTGTGGGGCATAACTTGGAAGGTGACTGGGGACAAGTGCTGACAAATACCCTGTGAATAATAAGTTAACAGAAAATTTTAATCAGGAAAAAACAGAGAGGAAAAAAGAAGGAAGTCATCAGTAGATTAAGAGGGAGGCAGAAGTCTGTGGAGATAGTTGGCCAGAGAGAAATTCCATATGTCAGATTGGACATAAAACTGTTAAAAGCAATGGTCTAACATCCACATTTAAGTTTTTAAAGTATTCTAATATAAAATTCCCTCAAATCCCCAAATATTATAAACACTTATTACTCATACAGCAATGTGTCTGTTATATTTTAGAGAGTAAAGAAGTGAGGTCGTGTTCAGAGAGGGCATTGGGCGGGATCCTCAAGGGCCATCAGGCATGGGATGGTGAATGAATTCCCAAACTAAAGTAATCCAACAGAAGTAATAATTCAAAGGCAGAGAGGGTTAGGAACAACACGTACCCTATTCCCAGGCATATGCTGGAGCCAGTTGGTCCTGGCCCATGAGGGTCAATAAGTCAATTTTCAGGAATTTTATGACTTGATTATTAATGACAGCCATTATTAAAAAATATATTATATAAACATAATTAAGTATATTATATTAAAAACAAAGGTAATAGATACTCAGTACTTATCACCTGCATTTTGCTATTATCTTTGTTCTCTGGTTATGTACATCTATTGTATCTGTATGGTGGAAATATGATGCACTTGTTTGCTTCTGTGCATCTCTTCCCGACTCCATATTCATTGATGTGTATTGGTGCCTTGATACCGGCCATGGTGGGAGTATTTATACCATGGGCTTTGGTAAACACTACAAATCAGGGATTTGTTGTTGTTATGGGTGGGAGATTTGGTTGTTATGTTATATTTACCAGCAATCACTGCCCATTCCCCAACTCATGCACAAGGATCTCAAGAGATTAGAAGGCATGTTGTTGGCCCAGTACGTGTTGGGGTAGAAATTAGAGATAAAAAAAAAAAAAAAGGAATTTCAAAATATTAAACAATCTCTGATGACAGCAGCATTACATATGGTTTTGTGATTTCACTCTGCATTTCATTCCTAAGCTCCTAAATCTTGGGTGCAGAGCTTATCTGTGCTCTTCAGGCCCAATAAATCCAAGCCCAACTGTTTCTGTTCTTGCATAGCACCCTATTTGCTGTCTTTATTTCCATATGAGGTTCCAAAGTAACATAGACATTTTTGTCCCTTCCTGAATCTATTCAGCGATGTTGAGATAAACTGTATTTCTGATAATGGAGGTGATAAATTTCTACAGCCACTTATTTTACACATTTTAAAATATGGATTCATATTTTTAAAATAATTTTGTGATTTTATATTACATTCCTAAAATCATACTTATTGGATTTAAATCTTCTTCAGACATGTTGGCCAGATAGGACAAAATAAGGGTACCTATTTTATGATGTTAATTACTGGACAAGTTGTGTCCCCTCCTACATCATTTCCTTATCTCCTAGCTCCCCAGACCTCATCACTAAAGCCACTGATAGCTTAAAAGTTCTGACTTGCCCTGTTTCCTGAACTTTGATAGAAGCGGGAAAGCAGTTCCATCCTCCTTATATAATATGATTATTATGGAGTAATTCTCATGGTTTTGTGAATTGGAGATGTAGTGGAAGGTTTGAGGGTATGGGTTCAAAGTCAGATTGCTTGGATTCCTACCCCTACCCTGCCAACTTGATAAGCAGGTAACCTTAGGCATCTCTCTCAACCTTCATGGTCTTCAGCTTCCTCATCTCTAAAATGGAGATAATCGTGGTATCTGCTTCATGAGGTTGTGAGGAGTCAATGATATAAAATGCCTAGAGCAATTCATACCACAGAATGAAGGATCATTAGATATTTCTCCTCCTCTTTGTCTTACTCTCCTCTCTCCTTCACCTTCTTCCTTTTCTACTTTTTTCTTCATGTTGTATTAAGGCTTTATCATAATGACGAACTTTCCATATTTAGTCAGAACTTAGTCATGCTACAAGACTCAGTCCACTGTACTGGGGGTGCTTCTTTATTCCCCAACACAAGCAAACTTCAATTGTGATGTAGAGGTTTCTGGTGCAGAATTCTTTACCTTGAATCATGTGAGTTCAAATGAGCACTTCTCCTGGTCTCTTTGCAAGTGTATCGCCCCGAGATCCTGCCTAAGAACACTTGTCTCCTACATCTTGGTGGTCTTGCCCTTTCCAGTCTGCTTTCCAAGTGCCAGAAAACTACCCCTGGCCCTCAGTCCCATGAGACAGACTTCTGAATGCTTCCAGCAATGATCAGGATTTGAAATAACCATACACATTGCATTCTGCCCGTTTACTCTCTTGGTTCTCTTTGCTGGACCAAGTTTCCAGATTTTCTTCTTGCCCGCCTTATCAGAGACAAGAGTGATAACCATGATTTGAGATAACTGCATGCTAGGCATGATGTATCCTGACCTCCTGGCTTCTCTGCTGTTACTTCCAGGAGGAGGAGCACCTAATTCCATGACTGACTTATTCTAGTGGGTGAACATAGGGAACCCTGACTTCTGTGCTCCACTTCATATTTAGAGACATGCTGCTGTGTGGCACTGGGCAATTTTAAGCAGACTGTGCATCTATGCTAATCTGCAGTCATCAACATTGTGAACAGAATACTTCAAGATTTTCTTAACAATTTTTGGAGTTATTGTTACACGAGAAATGAGAAAGAACTTCTGAACTTCGGAAAGTGAGATCATTCAAATCTTCAGTTATTTGGACAGTCACACATGAATTAAATTGGCAAACATGCTAATTTTAGGGGCAAATTATTACCTATAACTCTGAAATTCAAATGAGAAAAAAAGACCCCCCCTCAAGTTTTAAGAGTAGATTTCTCTTTTTTAAAGTAATGGGAAAACTATACATTGTATGTTTCAAAGTGATCTTAGCATTACATAATCTGTGCCCTATCTACTTATCTGGAAAGAACACCCTACCACATTTATTTAGTCACCAATTCTTGATTTTATGCATTGAGAATTCACTGTGGATGAGTTCTGACTTTTCTAGATACTTTACCTGACATTCATTTTACTTTTAAAAAATAAGACTTGACATCAAGTTACCTCAAGGGATCACCCCCTGCTTTACAGAAATGACTTTACTTTGAAACAAATGGTACATTATCTGAGAATTGTAATGCATTAAAAGGGATTGTAGTAACAAGAAAAAAATCTGGTACCATTAGTCAACTATAATACCATACTGCACAATATTTCCAAGTTTAGTCATATTATACTACACTGAACTTCTCAGTTTATTGATTTTGTGTACATTCTTGTTAAGATGGTGTAATAACTGTTCAGAAAAACTCCAGATTGAAAAAATTAAAGCCAAAGAAGGCAACTTTTAAAGTTCTACTAATTAAATGTTCTTTCACTGGGAGATGACCTCCTCCATCTTGTATGAATTTTCTGGTCTTTTAGGAAGTTAATGTAACTTGTTTCATAGACAGAGAGGTGCAATTCATTTCCTACATCTAGAAGGCAATTTCCAAAGAAGTCTTTCCAACTTATTTTGTCGTGATATCAGCAAGAAATTAGTGCTCTGTAAACAGTAATAAGATCCTCAGAGTCCTGCCAGGACTTCGGAAATTACCACAGAGCACACATCCTCTCCTCCACAAAGATATCCTAGTTATGATCCTTTATTTATGTTCATGATATCAACATTCTCCTAGCAACCAAGGTGGGAAGCAGAGCTCACTCTTCATCATTGCAACCTTTTAGAAATGGTTCAGCTGTGAGTGACAGAATACCCCAAATAATAGGAGCTAAAAGCGGTAGAATTTCATTTTTCTCTCATGTGTTGGAAGTCTGGATACAGGAAATGCATGGATGGCATGGCACTCAATCATGTTAGGAACCAGTCTCTTTCTATATTTTATGTCCTCACCATTCTCAGCACATGGTTTTTACTCAGCACATTGTTGTTCCCAGTTAGCTGCACAAACTCCAGCCATTACATCTGTATTCCTGGAAGTGGTAACGAAAGATGTGCCCCATCCTTTAGAGACAATCAGTAGAAGGCATGCATGATGTATCCACTTAAATTTCTTTGATTAGAACTTAGTCATTTGATAACAATTCCTTGCAAGGGTGGCTTGGAAATGTAGTCTCTATTTACAGTGACCGTGTTCTCAGTTTATCCTTATTCTTTATATAGATCGACTTTTGATGTACTCTTAAAAGTCGAGTTTATTATTTTCAAAATTTAAAAGTGAAGTATTTATGAGGTAAACAATTAAAAATTGCAAAATATAATAATAGAAACTGAAGTTTTCCCAAAAATTTCCCCAGAAAGATGCACTGGTGATAGTTTAGGGAATATACTTTCCATTTTATGTCTATGTAATATACATACTTTTATACAATTTATTAACTTAATAAGCTATCATGATTTTTTCCATGTCAGTACATGCATATGTTCTATATTCTTTTCAAAAACTGTATAGTATTCCATTGTAGGGGTGCAACATAATTTCTTTAACAAAATTCCTATTCACAGTTATTTGGTTTTTTAAATTTTTTCTTCTGCTATAAACACAGTCACAGTGAACATGCATGTACAGATGTATTTTCTCCTTTGGTATTTTTCAATACTGTGAAGGGTCTGAAATTTTACCCTATTTGCAAGCCAACAGGTTAGCCTGGCTCAGTTTCATAGATGCTGGCAGAAGATATGAAACTCCTGTATCAGACACAAAGGATAATATTGCTCACAGGACAGTAGGCAAAAAGAGCTTGATATTCGATTGGTTCCCCTTCCCCTCCACATCCCAGTGGGATGATGTAGAGGCTAGACCAGGGGGATTCTGCTCTTGCAGGGGGGTTATACCCTGATATTAGGAAACTCCAATCTTTTAAATCTTTGCCCCGGAGGAGGATAATTTATTTATTATACTGTCAGAAAAAAAAAAAAATCTGTCTTTTGTCCTGGAGGCAGACTATCTTCCAAGGCTCTTCACTGTAAAAACTTTCTTGAAAAGATAGTCTGGAACAAAAGTGACCAGTGTCTCTCTCTTCACAAGATGTGAAGAAATGCAAGAGACCCATGGAGAAATATCTCAGAGGCATGTGCCCCCTGCAGCAGAGAGTGAACTGCATGTCTCAAAGTTGCATCTCTGTAGGGACCTCTCTTTTATAGTCCTTTCTTGGACCCCTGCTCTCCTGCTTAACATTTCTGACTTCAGCAATCAGGTGAAATAAAGAAAGAAAGAAAGAGAAAGAAAGAAAGAAAGAAAGAAAGAAAGAAAGAAAGAAAGAAAGAAAGAAAGAAGGAAGGAAGGAAGGAAGGAAGGAAGGAAGGAAGGAAGGAAGGAAGGAAGGAAGGAAGGAAGGAAGGAAGGAAGGAAGGAAAGAAAGAAAGAAAAAAAGAAAGGAAGGAAGGAAGGAAGGAAGGAAGGAAGGAAGGAAGGAAGGAAGGAAGGAAGGAAGGAAGGAAGGAAAGGAAGGAAGGAAGCAGGGAGGGAGGGAAGGAGGTAGAGAGAAAAGTAGAGAGAGAGAAAGAAAGAAAAAGAAAGGAAGAGAGGGAGGGAGGGAGGAAGGAAGGAAGGGAGGGAGGGAGGAAGGGAGGAAGGAGGGAAGGAAGGAGGGAACAAAGGAGGGATGGAAGGAGGGAAGGAAGGAAGGAAGGGACCCAAAGCTTAGAATGAAAACAATTGTTCCTACATAGGGCTTTCTATCCATTACTCAGCCCCTGCTTACTGAAACCCCTCCATGGATTTACTCTGGGTTCGGCATCAATTTGGTGATGCTGTCCAATAACAGCATCAGCCTAGGGCAGGAGAAACAGGTCCTCTTCCATTTGAAGCTTAGTTATACTTTATGAAGTATTTTAAATCTGTAGATCATCATAACATAAGCAGTAAAATATAGCTTGTCAAATATATTCCAATATCAATAAAAATTTATCATCAACATTATTATGAGAGATATATTTTCTACTTTACATTGTTCCCTCAATGCTGGTAACAAAAGCCACCTGTAAAATAATTTGTTCCCAAGTTTACCAAACTAATGAAGATTTAGATTTAAACTTTTCCCCCCTCCCATCCCACCAAAATATTTCTAATCATCAACATCTTCCTCTATCTTCTCCAGCCCCACATTCACACTTAAATTCTTAAACTTGTTGAATTTTTCCTTCTTTATTACCACGGTTTTCTATAACTGGGACAATTATTTATTTAGACCAGCTTATCCTTCTTCTATAGTACTACCTTCGAATTGAGGTTTTGTTTTGTTTTCTATAGAATTACTGGGAGGCATCTTTTATATCTTCTTTGACCATTTCAGTGGCAAACCCTTAAGATTTACTTCTTATCTGAGTTGCACTGGCTTTTTCTAAATCAGTGGTTCTCAAAGTGTGATCTCTGGACCAACAGTAAAGCATTATCTGGGACTTGTTAGAAATACAAATTCTAGACCTTCTGACTCAGGTACTCTGGAGATGAGTTTTATCAAGCCCTCTAAGTCATTCTGAAGCATACTAAACGCTGAGAAGCACTCTCTAAATCAGAGGATCTCAACCTGGCTTGCACATTGTAATTACTTGGGGAACTTTAAAAAATATAGATGCCTGGCTCTCAACCCCAGAAATTCTGAGTTAATCTTTCTGAGGGTAAGTCAGAGAACTGGGATTTTTACTAGCTCCCCAGGTGATTACCAAGTGTAGCCAAGGTTGAGAACCACTGTTCTAAATCATTTATAACTTCACATTATATTTGCCAAGTCCAGGTTCTTTGATTTTATTCTTTCCCTAAGGAGCTATGCCATGTCCATAAACAGTAAAGCTACAGAGAATTAGATATTACCTTTTTGTGAGTGGATTTAGATATTAAATGAAATGTGACACTGCATCTTATCATTTCCTTTGGTTTTGTTTATCATACACGATGAGCCTTTGAACTTGAAGCTGAATTAATTTAATGTAATATTTCCTTTTGAATCTATTGGATTTCTTGTGCATCAGCATGACATACAAAACAAACATCTAAATGCTTTTCATGTGATCTTTGGGAAAAGTGCCAGAGGAGAAAGAGTCCATGGTACATTAACCATGTAAAGTGAGCTTAATCTGATGGAATTGATTTGTTTAAGTTATACTTACATGTACAAAAAGAAATGTTCTGGACTAAATAAATTCAGTATTAAAATTGCCTTCATACTTCATACCTAACCAATTTTATCACCATATATGCTACCATTTAGATACTACTTGGGAAAGAAAACGTGATCCTTCAACAAATGAAGAGAGATAGTAAAACATAATTTCTTCACGCTCTCAGATGGGTGGAATATGTTAAGAAGCTTCCTCTTCGTTATGACAGACATGTATTAGAAGTACTCCCAACTTGTTTTATAACATGCCAAGGAATCATGTTCTCCACACTGAGTTAAGGGTTTTAATCTTGTCTCTGAATAACAAACATCAGTCAGTGACACACCCATTTTTGCTTTCAATATCGTTTTATTGAAAGCTTAGTGGTGACTATTCTTGGTAGGTCAGACTGGATAGCAGGAGAGTCTGCATTGAAACTGGTCTTTCTAGTGTCTTTGGAATAAGTGGATTCCAGAATATTTAGGGCCAATTGGCAGTATTTAATCGTCAGAGGCAAGACGGACATAATTGCTGTGATATGCAACAAAACAAAAATGGCAGCCTTTCAAAGATCTGCTAACAGACAATGGTCTTCCCAGGCATGAGATAGATGGGAAGGCAACAGGTTACTACTTGATTTTATAGTAACTAGACAACAAGAAATCAAGAGCAAGTAAGCAGAAAGAAGATATCGACTCTTGCAATGGAAAAATCACAATCCCTTTCTTTACTTCCAGATCTGAGCATATTCTGAGACCTAAAGTCCATCTATTGGAAGAGAATCTGAGACCCCAAAGGAAGGATCCCGAAATGCCACAGAAAGTCTATATAGCACAGTCGAACTTCCTCCAATCCTTCCCTAAGGCCATTTAAATTTAACAGAGTATACTAGGGAAAGGGGAATACCCATGTTATTTGAGGGCTATTGGATGGATGGTCTGAACTGATGCTGATATACCAGATGAATCAAAATGCTGTATGGCTCTCTTGTTAGAGTGAGAATATGTGGAGGTCAGGTGTTGGCTCAAGTTCATCGCACATGGGTTGTACAGCAGGGCAGAAAACTATGACCCATAGGCTAAATTCTGCCCACCACCTGTTTTTGTACATAAAGATTGATTGGAACACAGGCATGTCCATTTGTTTATGTATTGTCTATGTCTGCATTTGTGCTACACTGGCAAATTTGAATAGTTGTAAGAAATACTAGATGGTCTGCAAAACCTAAACATTTACTATGATCCTTTACAGAAATTTTTTTCCAATCTCTGGTCTGGTGAGTTGGGGTTCTGTCCTTCAAGTTGACATTATATGTCATCGTGTCCCTGATAGCTAAAAATATGGGTCCAGGAGCCAAAGGTGGAAGTAGGAGTGGCAATTCTCAACATTAATTCTAATTGATTCTCTTGGAGAATTACAAATGTTTCTCATTCATGAAAGTCTAGTTTTGATGGACTAGAGATGTTGCTCTTACTGGGAGGGTAAAACTTTACAAAGGATGCAGTAAGTATTCCATTAAAACTAAATGAATGGCTGTGATATGGCCATTTGGGGCTCCTCATGTCAGTAGTCCAGCAACAAATAAAAAATGAATTATTATATTGGCAGCATTAATTGACCCTGATTTTCATGTGGAGATAGGGTTGCTGCCATATAATAGGGTCAGAGAGAAGAATGTCTAGAACTCATTGGAGTTACTGGGGTACCTCCTGGTACTTCCATGTGTGGTGATATTTGTGAATGGCCAATTGGAGCAACTACAGCGGAAGAATTGCACGGTAATCAGGGTCTCAGATCCCTCAGAAATGTAAGTCTGTCTTACCCCACTGGACAAGCAACCTAGACCAGCAGACTAGAGTGGCTGAAGGAGAAGGCAAATTGGAATGGGTGGTAGAGTAAGGAGATGATGAATATCAATTATGGCCTTTTAGCAGCATAGTTTGTTCCATGAAACCTCCTGTTAAAGGCTTAAGGTTTTCCTTTTGTTTGTTTATGTATTCTTTAGAAATTGCAACTGGCTACCACCTTGAGGAATCGGTTACAGGAAAACAGAACAATGTGAACTTAGCATGGTGCAAAGAATTATAAATCAATTAATGAGAGTACACTCAGGGAAACAAAAGAAGTGTATGCAATAACATTTGCTTTTAGAAAACATCTAACTCATTTCCTTCCCTTTCAAAACATAATAAAGTAAACTTCAGAGGTTACCTTGCTCACAATTCAGAAACGTCTAACCACAACATATTCTGAAAGGCAAGAAACTATGAGCCTTTGCATAACTATATCCTGTTGATTGGGTTTAATATTCAGTTTATTTTCATTCTGTATTTGTTTGTAGACTTTTGTTAAACTGCCTTCTTTCATCTACTCTAACTAATCTTTATTATTAAGCAAGCTTTTAAAAAGGGTAGATTGAAAGTCCCTATCTCTATAACCTCTCTAGACTGCTTTTGGAATTGAAAAGCATTCAGATCCCTCTTCCTACCTCCACCACTCTTGGCATATTCTCTCCTGAACTCTTACAGCAGCCCAGTAGCTAGTTTTATTGGTCCAGATTCTCATTTTTCTCAATCCCAGCCTCTTCCACTACCAGAGCGGTACTCCTAAAATGGAAATCTGATAATGCCAGTTTTCTGCTATAAAATTTCAGAGGCTCCCTATCGGCTTGTAATTTCCTCTTTTTTGGCCTTTAAAATACTTTTTTAGCCTCAGCTGCTGCCACAATTTACTTCTCATTTTTGCATCTAAAAACAGACTCAATTTCACAAAATATCGTTTCTGTTCCATATACATTTATTTTAGCACATACCAAGTATATTCTTTTCAAGAGTAGGTTCTTCATTTCCTTGATAATCAATAATTGTGTGTGTACTGCATTGCTTACAATGACTTGGAAAGATGGTAATTGCAGTAGGAATTCTTGATATTTAAACAAACCTGAGGGGAAGCATCTGATGAGAGGCAGTCACAATTCAATTGTGACCACAAGAATGGTCTCATAGTATTGGTCTTAATTAATAAGGAGGTGAGAAAATCCAATACTAGTTCATTGAATGGTTGGTGTAAAGATCTGATGAGACAGGGATGAAAATGAGAAATGGAAAAAGGAATGCAGGAATCTACTCCAGTCTTGGTTTGCTAAGACTGCTGTAACAAAGTATCACAAACTGAGTGGCTTAGAACAATGGATATTTATTATCTCACTGTTCTGAAGCCTAGCAGTCCAAAATCAAGGTGTATGTAGGTTCATACTTCCTGTGACATCTGTTGGGAAGAATCTTTTCCAGTCCTCTTCTAGCTTCCAGTGTTTACTGTCAATACTGGGTGTTCCTTGGCCTGTGGCAGCATATCTCCATTTGTGCCTCTGTCACATGGCTATCTATCTGTCTGTGTCCAAATTTCCTCTCCTTTTAAGGGCACCGGTCATATTGGATTAGGACCCACTATAATCTAGTTTTGTTTCATCTTAATCAATAACATCTTCAAAGGTCCTATGTCCACATAAGATCCTATTCACAAGATCAGGGGTTAGAACTTAAACTTAAGTTTTTGGGGGTCACAATTCATTCCAGAACAATTCCTAAGAGAGGAATTTATGTCATTCTTCATCCACACCTTTCAGGTAAGAAAATACCAGATATCTTACCCAAGTGGTGGGCAGAAACAGAGAAAGGAGCAATGAGAGAGAGAAAATGCTGAAGTATGTGTCTCAGACACTGGACACTGCTCCAAAGGGACCAAATTACATTTTCAAAGGAAGGGTTTTCCAAAAATATCTTTTAAAGGTTCTCAAGAGATCAATAAGCACATTAAGCAAAGGAAGCAAAGATTGTATTTTGGAGTTTGGTATAATAAATGAAAAGCCACCTGATCCTTTTAACTGGTTTGTATGGCCATTGGTTTTGATTTTTTTGTTTAGAGATAAAATGCTGAGAGCACCAGCTGTTCCTTGGCCAAAGACACGGTGGGGATCCCAGCTCTGTAGTAAATGGCCAACCTCCCTGGGTGGAATCAGTCACTTTGAGCTTGCCATGTCAGCACAGTTGGCCATTTACGAACCAGTAGGGGTTTGTTACAAATTTGTTTATCTTTCAATAGAACCACCTGCCTGGAGCTGAAGTGCCTGGGATATAAATAGAGAAATAGTGCACAGGATACTTTTACCATTAAAGAGGAGAAGAGCATTAGATGGGGGGAAAAAAAGCAAATTCCCTTTTCACTGCTTTACAGGAATCTGGGTAGTGTCTTACAAATTTTTTATCCAGTTATCTGTAACTGGAAAAGAAAATACGTTTATCAGTACCAGCATGTTTTAAACATCTAAACTCTGCTGAATGTCATGTTAAAATCTCTCAAGGTCAGGGAAAGGATCCAAAGTGGGATATTCATCTTGTCAAGCCTAACTGCTTCGTATATCAGACTGATAATCTATAAAGCAAACCTGAGTTTACTAACAAGTGGAACATATTCTGCTATGCAGAAACTGGCAGGGTATAGTTAAAACCATTCACAAACTCCTTAGAATTAATGACTGTATCATGTTGTTGATAGGGCCAAATATGTGTCAGTCAATGCACATTTCTGTAAAAATAACCAAACCCTTGGCCTAGATGCTTCTGAAATATGCAGTAGTCTACTGGTGCGATTTTATGAAGTTTGTAACTGATGTGAAAGGTTGGGATTTTTAAATTGGACTTGAATCAACTCTACCGATGATATTTACCTAAATGACAGGGCCAAACCAGTTTAATTTTGTTTTCTGCTGCACTGCATAAGATTAAATTCACACAGTTATATTTTTATGGAAAATTTTGAGCCAAATATTTTTCCTATCAAGTTATCCCTTTATATATGTTTTATTTTCTTTTTATTTCTAATCAAAATGAAATATTGACCAATTATGATGCTCTAAGAGATACTGACCTCACACTGACTGATCCCATTTGAACCAGGTATTTATATGATAAAGTTATTTACTTACAGACTTCTATGCATTTTATATTTCTCTTGACCAAGATGAAATTTTAAAAAATCTTCTACAAATAGCAAAATTCATTCTTTATGGTATATAGTTGTATAGGTTTTGATTGATCACAGATCATGTAAACATCACTACAGGTCCATACTAAACAGTTCCATCACCCTAAAATTCCCCAACTGCTGCCTATTTGGAATTAACCCCTTCCTCCAAGTCCCAAGCCCTGACAACCACTGTACTTTTACTTTCCCAGAATGTCATATAAATGGAATAGGCAACCCTTTGGGTCAGGCTTTTTTTAATTAGCAAAGCATTTTAGATTTATTCATGGTGCATGTATCAACAGTTCATTCATTTTTATTGCAGGATAGTATTCCATTGTTTAGATGTAACACAGATGTTTGGATGTAACAACCTGTTCACCAGTTGAAGGGCATTATTTTTTGTTGTTCCTAGATCTTGGCAATTATGAATAAAGCTTCTATAAATATTTGCACATAAATGATTGTGTGAACATAGGTTTTCACTTCACCAGGGTAAAAACCAAGGAGTCTGTTGTTGGTTTATATGTTAAAAGTATGTTTAGCTTTATAAGAAAGTGTCAAACTGTTACTATAGTTGCTGTACCATTTTACATTCCTACCAGCCACATGTCAGCATTCCTCTGAACATTTTTGCCAGCATTTGGTATTGTTGGTATTTTTGATAGTAGCCATTCTAATGTGTGTGTGATAGTGTCTCGTTGTGGTTTTAATTTGCATTTCTCTAATGACTAATGATTTTGAGTATCTTTTTATGAGCTTATTTGTCATCTGTATACCTTTGTTGATGAAATATCTATTTAAATATGTTGTTAATTTTTAAATTTTTTGTTCTTATTGTTGAGTTTTGAGAGATTTTATGTATTCTGGATACAAGCTTTTTTTTTGGTCAGATATATAATTTTCTAAGATTTTCTTCCAGACTGTGGCCTGTGTTTTCATAACTTTAACAGTATTTTCTCAGGGCAAATTTAAAACTCTGATAAATGTTAATTTATCAATTATTTTCTTTGGTGGATCATGTTTTTGGCATTGTTTTCAAGTAATGTTTGTCTAACCAAAATTCACAAAAATTTTCCCTTACATTTCTTTTAGAATATTTTTACAGTTATCTTTTATATTTGGGTCTATGATCTATTTTGATTTCAGTTTTGTATAAAGGTGTGAAGTTTAGCTGAAGGTTATATTTTTTATCTTTTTTTTTTTTGGCCTATGGATGTCAAACTGTTCCAGCACCATTTGTGGCTAACCTTATCCTTTTTCCCATTGAAATTGCCTCTGAAACTTAAAAAAAAATATCAATTGACTATATTTATGTGGGCCTATTTCTGAATTCTCTATTCTGTCCATTGAGCTATGTGTCTGTACTTTGTAAATTCCATACTTTTCTTTAATAATAAATCTTGAAATCAGGTAGATTGGGTCCCCCAACTATTTTTTCCAAATCATTTTTAATTCCTTTGCTATTCTATATAAATTTTAGAATCAGCTTGTGGTATTTATAAAAAAATATCTTTATGGGATTTTGACTGGAATTGAATTGAACCTAAAGCTTAAGTTAGGTAAAAGTGGTATCTTACTGATATTGAATATTCTTTTCCTTAAACATGGTATATCTTTTCATTATTTAGATCCTCTTTGACTTCTATAATTAGTTTTTATAGCTTTCAGCATATAGATCCTGCACTTATTTTGTTAGATTTATAGTATTCCTTTCATTTTTTTAATTCTTATGTTTATTTTTTGTGGTAAACTACATTGGTTTCATTTTGAATGTCAAATCAGCCTTGTATTCCCAGTGGGGACATTTAAATTCTTAAATATTAATATTGATTTTTAAATTATCACCAATTTTATTTCCTTCCCCAAAAAGTATATATATACACACATACATATATATATACACAGATATCACACACACTTATATACACACACTCATATATGTGTGTATCTGTATATATACATTCTGCTTCCCATATACACAATCAACCTTGCCTGCATTTGAGTCCACAAGGAGTTTGTCATTCATTTTTACACGAATTCATTCTTTCTTTAAGCACATATGTGCTCAAAATGAGGGAGACACCCAGATGAGACTTTATCCTTATTGACTTTACTCAAGATTGAGGTACGAAAACGTGCTCTGCAAGTGCAGGGAATGGGAATCTAAATCACACCACAGTGAGTGAAGGCAACTCAAGCTAAGGTTGGAAGGAAAGCTCTATACATATGGAGTGTAGACTCTACTCCTTAGTGATCACTACCTGCCCTAATAAGTGTGCAGTGGAGTAGTAACCCTCCCATCCCACCACCACTGGCTGGATCAGAGGTATGCACCTGCACTAGTGCAACCACTCAACAGGCTGGGATGAAGTACCCTAATCTCTTCTCCAGTAAAAATTAATTAAAAAATATTTTTAAAAGTATTTAAAGTTACTTTTTTTTTTTTAAATATATATGCATATATGTGTATTTGCTTACAAAAATGTTATTTATATATATATATATATACATATATTTTAAGAGGTGCTTAGATTACCTAAAATATTACACAGAACCCACTGGGATTCCCATATTGCCCACCTCCCACACCTCCCACCACATCCCACACAAACATCTCCCACAGTGTGGCCCACCAACCTCAATGAAGTTACTTTTAAAATTATAAAAATTAAAGTTACTTTTAAAATTATATTTTTAAATTAAGGCATATAGTTGCAGAAGCATGGTCCAGTAAGTGGTGCTGGAATTTACTTTGGCAAGATTATGATAGAGACAATGAGCTGGCCAGCACCTTTTGCCAAGCCTGTCTTCAGTGAGAGAAGAAAGATGCAGGACCCTGAGGGAAAGGGATGTTGAAACTAGGACCCTTAATGCCTAATGCTATTCCACTTCCTATATGGTCCAGTTATAGCTCATTTCCTTGAACTCTCTGTATAACTTTAGAACAAATTTAACTTTACATTAGAGCTAGTTAGGGAAGATTTATGATCTTTGAAGAACAAAGAGCCTTGATTGCATTAGACATAGACAGAGGTATAAGCAGCAGACCCTTGAGACAATGTGGGTTTAGTTGGGGTATCAAGGTGGAATGGGGTTGGTGAGGACTCTCAATTCCAGATGGAATAGCCAGCAATTAGTAACCTGCTAAGACAAGACAGATTGGCCTGTTACTTAAGTTCCTCTTTATCTTTTAAAGCCAGAGTCAGAAAACGTTCTCCAATGAGCCAGAGAGTAAATATTTTAAGCTTTGTGTTCCATAGGTCTCTGATGTGACTACTCAACTCTGCCATTGTGGTGAGACAGCTGCCATAGCAATCTATAAACAAATAAGATAGTGTTCCAATAAACTTTATTTATTTATTTTTTATTTATTTATTTTTTTTATTATGGGTAAAAATCAAAATTTTCACAATACATACAAACATTTGTAAAATGATATATAAATATATATGCATATATGTGTATTTGCTTACAAAAATGTTATTTATATATATATATATATACATATATTTTAAGAGGTGCTTAGATTACCTAAAATATTACAGGGAACCCACTGGGATTCCCATGTTTGACGCTGAAATTTGAATTTTACATGTTTCACATGTTAAGAAATATTACTTAAAAAATTTTTTTTCCATCCATTTAAAAATGTTAAACTCATCCTTAGCTCGCGGGTTGCTCAAAGCAGGCAGTGGGCCATAGTTTGCCTCTCCTTGCTTTAGAGGTTTATCGAGTACTCTACCTTCTCTCCTTCAGAAAGTCATTTTTCTCTCTGCCTGAGACTCCATCTTTGACCTCATGATTAGCTCTTCTGTCTCATGAATGACTTTTGAAGTCAGAAGTCTTAGATTAGTAAGCAATGCATATATTCCCTGAATCATATACACTATCTTCGGCCTATTCCTGTTAGGTTTTCTAAGACCATATGCAAGTTTATTCTAATTCTTTAGCTGAAACTTATTCCCGACTCCAGCTTTCTTATACTTGTTCTATAACAATCTCCTTCAAGCTAAATTCTCCTCTTCCAGGGGACCATTGGCTCATTGCCAAATCTTTCTTCTTGCATGCCTCATGTTCAAAGCTTTTCTTTTCACTTTTTCACCATATATTTGGCCTCTATGTTGCCATTCAGTTTTTGATGCAAAATGCATTTTAAAAACCAAAATACAATATAGGAAGTATGAATGGTGGTTATCTATGAGTAGCAGATAATTTAGGATATTAAAATACAGTCATACTATACTTGTTCCATGTACTGGTTTCTCTATGAAAATTCCATGAGAATAAATATCATTGGCATTTAATTTACTTATAAATATATTAGAATTAATTACTTTTTAATTAATAACTACAGATAAATAAAATTATTATTCCATAAGGAGAAATGCAGTGTGTGATACAATTTATTTAATCAATCACTTAATTTTGGACAGTTTGAGTCCTGGCATTTTTTCACTTTTATTAATATCATTGTGTTGAAAATCCTAGTGACTATATCATTGCACACATCCATACTTCTTTAACTAGAATATGTTCTTAGAACTGAATTGCTCAATCAAAGGATTTGCCTATTTTAAAAACTGTTCATTCATATTCCAAAATTACCCTCCAAAAGAGTTTTTCTGTATTTGATCTCCTGGAAACAGTCAGTTTCTTCACAGGCAAACCAATTTGGGGGTATAAGTAATGTTTTTTTTATAACTGCTAAATTAATAGTAGAAAAAAAGTACACAAAAAACTTTAAGGACATTAAACCTTTTCCTAACATTCATTTTCAAAATATTTTCTCAGTTTATGGAATCTCTTTCAATTTTGTATATAATTTATGTTATAGATGGTTTTTCAATTTTCATGGACGCAAATGTTCCATTTGTCAATTATTTCCTCTTCAGTTTTCTAGTTCAGGTGTCTATATTTTCACTTTGTATTTTCATCTGTACTTTTCTGTACTTCATTGTTTTCAGTTTTATAATTGAATGTCTAATTGAAGCAATTAGTCTGTTGGTTAACAATATTTATTAAATAATATTTCATTTTCCTATTGGTTTGAAACACTACATTTAGCTTACAGTAAAAGATATCTTTGCTGCATTTGATCCTTTCAATTTGTTCCATTGATATTTCTGTATATTCTGATCATACACTTTTAAATATTGTAAATGTGCAATATTTTTCAATATATGAGTAACTTTCCATAATATTCTCTTTCTTAAACTGTTTTTGTCTGTGTTTTGATTCTAGAATGAATTGTTGGGCTCTAGGTCAAATTATCCCATCGCTTATATAGCTTTAGCTGGTATCAACAAATGGAGTCACAGAAAGCTGAGGTTTAAGTTTCCTTTCTCTGTGTTTCACAGCAGCCTTATTGTATGATTGAATCTTCTGACTGTCACAGCCCTAGACTGAAGTGTTCCAGTCAGACACCCAGTCTTACCCATGCCTGATTGCTGTGTGGGGCTTAGTACAGCAGTAGCCAGTTCAAACTTGTGAAAATTGCCTAAGGCACACTGCAAGTGAATAGGTAGCAGAGAAAGCATCAGTTCCAAGGTCTCTTGACTTCAAGTTCAATGGTTTTTAGTTTGACTTTGTTTTTCAGTTCACTTGCATTTCCTGTTTACCTCTGTAGATGCCATGTTTTCTGTTGAGTCCTCATGGAAAAAAAAAGAAAAAAAATGGAAAGAGAGAGAGAGAGGAAGGCAGGAAGGCAGGAAGGCGGGCAGGAAGGAGGAAGGAAGGAAGGAAGGAAGAAAGGAAGAAAGAAAGAAAGAATTCATTTCCTCACACTGATTACCAATGTAAATGTTCTGGTTTCTGATTTTGCTTACACATACTATAGTTGCTTATTTTCAAGGAATAAAGTAATATAATTTAAATGATCCAACAATTTTAATTTTTTACCATAAAATAAGTTTTTAGTGAAATTAAACATAGCTATAGATATATTTTAAAAGACTTATTGTAGAGCAAGATTATAACTACTTTTTGGGTTTCTTCAAGTTTCACATAAGGTGAAACTCTTGGGAGACTGTTTTCTATCCTCTCTGTGTAATGAGTGTCTGACACATAATCGAGGCTCCAGAAATGTTAAGTTCAACTCTCATTTCCAATCATGCAAACCCCTTGATTTTTCCCCCTTCACGTGCATAAAAACTGCATTGCAAGCACATAAAAGATATTCTTTCTTGTATTTGTGAAATGTTAACTCAGTCATCTATATCTGTTTCTATAGAATAAGATTCATTCTTTAAGACTTGATTCAGGCATCACCTTCCTCTTCTCCCCTCTCCCTTTTCTTATTCCTTTCCGTCCCTCCATCCCAAATGTTCTCTGATACCTTTAGACTAAGCTAGATGACCCTTCTCTGTGTTCCTATGACATCTTGTTTACATTTGTATCATGACACATGTCATTTTGCATATCTTGTGTAATTATCTGGTATGTGACTATCACCTCAGATTTTTAATTTAGCACAGATTCTAAACTTAGACAGTTTTCAGAAATATTTGTCAGTGAAATGTTCTTGCTATAGAACCAAACTATGCCTCAGGCAGATAGGTTGTTTACCAATGAATTCTAGGTTTGAAATCTGTAAAGAGACTGATATATTTATAGGATTTAATAAGGAGTTGAAACATAAATATTTTGTTAAGAATGTTTTCCAATGTTCTTTTCAAATAACAGTGATCCATTCCCTTCTAACACAATGTGCATGGAGCCCGTGCATGTTGAACCAGATACCAGGACACAAGTGTGACAGCATCTGTTTCTACATTGGGACAATGGTATAGCATATCTATAAGAGAGAGTATCCTAGAATCTCCTGGACTTGAGGTCACCTTTAAGTATGTGGCCTTGTATATACAGAGACATATATCACAAGGATGGAAATGCATTTAGAAATTTCCATGTTCCTTCTCAATATATAAATGTGTTAGTTACCATAGTAACAACCAATATAGATTCACTTATTCTTTTTTATTGTAAGAAAAATAAGCAGAAGCTGAAATATTTTACAATAAACTTTCCATAAATGTCTAGAAGAATATTTTTGTGATCATCTAAGATATTTGAAGGAATATGCTAAAATGGGAATTGAAGATTCTTTCTTAATAGAAAGTCATTGAACTATACACAAAATAACCATCAAGTGACACATACTTCCACATAATATGAAATCTTCTTGTGTAGGATGAATAATATTTTGTTTTTGCTACCTGGATCTGAAAGAGAGATTTATTTTTAAAGGAACAATATCTCAAACTCAGAAATATGAAGAGTACTTTTTAAGTACTGTAAGTTTTCCTCTTTGTTTTATATAATGTCCAATCACAAATGAGCAGTTTTAAACATTTATTTTAGACTTTTGAATAGATAAGAAATCAGGGACCAAAAATTATCTCATTGAAAAAATATTAACCCTTGAAGAAAACAAGACAGAAACTTACAAGGAAAAAGAGCAATTACAGTTATTGAAATGATATGGTGGTTAGGATGGAGAATTCACCTTGGTTCTTTAAGTGCTGAACTGAAACAGGCAGAAAATAAATTAGGAGAATCACCAACTAAATAGCGTGTCAAAAAATCGTCCTAAAATTGTATTCTGATGACTTTCCCTTGAGCTTTAGATATACAGATCCACTTGAATGGTCAACTCCATTTGGATGTTTCACAGGCTCTGTGGACCCCACGCTGAATGCATGATCTCCAGCCACTCAAACCTGTTTTTCTTCCTGACTTCCCTGTTTTGATCAATGGTGGCATCATCTATCCATGGACTTCAACCAGAAACCTCAGGACCATATTGTACCCTCTCCTTTTGGACTTCCCTTACACTCCTTCAAATCTACCTGTTATGGATTAAATTGTTTACCCCAAAAGATAAGTTCAAGACTGAACTCCTGGTGTGGTCCTATTTGGAAATAGGATCTTTGAGGGTATTAGTAGTTAAGGTGAGGCCAAACTGGGTTAGGGTAGTCCTATACCAATACGACTGGTATCCTTATAAGGAGAAGAAATTTGGACATAGTAAGAGACAACGAGAGAAGGCAGCCACGGCACAGAAGCAGAGGTTGAGGTATGTCACAGACCGTGGCACACCATGCATTGTCGGCAAGCCACTGTCAGAACCATACAGACTTCAGGGGATGCGGGCTCTGCTGACACCTTGATTTTGGACTTCCAGAACTAGACAATAAATTTCTGGTTTTTAAGCCACCCAGTTTGTGGTATTTTGTTACAGCAGCCCTAGCTAACTAAGATACCCTCCAAATAAACTGCAAGTCGTGATGATTTCACCTTCTAATTATTTCCTGGATATGTTGCTGCTTATTCTTCCCAATGACAAACTTCCTTAGTTCTATCCCTCATTCCCTCCCAATCTGGGCAATTGCAGCAGTTTCCTCACTGCACTTCTGTCTTGGCTTCTTATTCTTTATCCTCCACAGAGTGAATGGTATATGCTGACTTTAACAACGAAAACTTTTCTCCCAACCCATTATCCAAACCCCTCAAACAGCTCCCCACTGATAAGATCCAAGATGATGTCCAAACTCTTTCACATGACATTTACTTGGCCACTGTCTTCTTTCTATCCTCACTTTCCTCCATTCTCCAAAAGACTTCTATACTCAGTAGTTCCAAACTGCTTTTCCTTTGTGTGCATGAAGGGTTTTCACATCTTTGTGCTATTCCCTTTTCCTGGAATTTCTTCTCCCACTTTATCCATCTGATTTATTTCTCTCATCCTTATAGTACTCAGGCAAAGTCTCTTCGAGAAATCCTCTTTGGAACCTCCAGGCTGGTTCTCTTTCTCTGGGCTTCCATGCAGTTGTTACTTACCTTCAACCTTGCATTTATCACCCTATTAAACATACCCTTTGCCTTCACTCTATGGTAATCATCCCAAGGCTAAGAAGGGGTCTTTCCCATCTTTGTGTCCTTAGTACCTGCACCAGACTTCTCCTAGAAGCAAAAGCTGAGCATTTTAGGCTTAGATTGCAGTTAGTATGATTTGAAAAGGGGAGGAAGAATACCATCCAAACAAGTTATCCACCTGTTCCTTGCAGCATGCGTGAGAACAGATTCAGGATATTGCTCCTGTGTGTACTTGCATTGTTGAGGTGAGCTGTAGCTTGCCAGGTGGGAAACACTGAGCTCCAGAACCACATGGCATTAATTATAAAACAATACTCCTCCGTATTAAGAAGGAATAAAGATAAGCTTTAGGCTCTGCTCCCTCCTGTGACTGACTCGGCTCAGGGAAGCATATTCTATCACTTACTCATTCCATGGGGTGCCATTTAGTGCTTGAAGAGACATGGCCAGATGTGCAGGATACAGTACATTCCAGAAGCAGGAAGGCACTAAATTGAATTCTAATGGCTCAGCTGAGTAAGCATGCCCCACCAAATACCTCATGTACCACTCGGAAATGACATAGGCATCGGGGACCACTCTACTCATTAACCAATATGGGCTAAGGGCTTGTATGGGCAGCTGTGGGTTGAAATGTTGATAAGCTATTCAGATAATGGCCACCCAAATGACGCACATCTTACTTAACTTTTGCAAACAGAGGGCAACCAGGTTCTGAATCTGAAGAGGGATTCAAGTGATCCATTACAGCCATCCATATGCTTGCTTGAAAAAGACATTGCTGCTGGGTAGAACAGGACTGTACCACTGGCTATTTAATATGATGAGCATTCGTAATTTGCAAGGGCAACTTGAAAAGAGGCTTTTTAAGAGAGTTTGCTGGTGTCTCTGATGGTCTCATAAATATCAAGGATGGCATTTCCATGAAAAAATAGTCCAAATACTTTCGGTGCATTTTAATAACCTCAGAATATGGAAAGAAAGCTGGGATATCTTCCTCTCTGTTCCAGTGGTCCAGCAGTCCCTGTCAAAGGCAAGTATCCAAATGGCCACAAGATGTGATTTGATTCCATAGACTTAAATGGTAATTACAGAACCATAACACTAATTACACAGAAAACTGTTTTCCAATTGAAAGTGAAAATATGGATTTTCCTGTGTATCAGTATATTGCTGATTTTAACAGCACTCATATTTGTAATTTATCCTTGATAGTAATAGTAATAAAAACAATTTGTTTGTATAGCACTTTATTATTAAAAAAGCAATTTCTCAACTTTTTCCCCCTAATTTGATCCTCACAAAGGCTCTGTGAAATAAAGCAGCACCCATTATCCTCCTATTGGTCTGCAGATGGATAATTGGTGAGCAGAGAGATTAAGTGGAGAAGTGAAGAATTTGTACTGAATCTTCTGAAGCATACAGATGTGAGTGTCTTGGGCTTCTGAGGTAGGCAAAAATTGGGGGCAGAAGGTTTGGTTAAAAAACTTCAAATATTAAACAATCTCCTTCCTACACTCTGCTCAGAGTTAGCTAAGAAACCCACAATTTGACACCTAGGATTTACAACACAGGGAAAAATCATATGGTATATCAAGAAGACTGAATAAGCTATTTTGAAACATCAGATAAACATTTCAGCTTGGACATTTCTTACGGAAAATAAACATGGCCAGCTGTGGAGAGTGAAAATAACTGTAAAATTGTGAAGAAGGAGCTAGGGCAAGTTGACCAAGTGTGAATAGCTCAGTGGTGAGCTGGTGGGAGAGAAGTTTCTGGAGTTCCGTAGGGCTCTGGTAATGTCGGGGATAAGTAAGAGCTGTGATATGAGTTATGACCTAGAGAGGAGCAGAGAAGATACTTACAGATGCTTCATACTGGCAATGGATAGATGGATGGGATGTGCACGCACATCACATGCAGGACTTGCTAAAATGCAGATTCTGGTTCAGTAGGTATGGGGTGGAACCTGAGAGTCTGCATTTTCAACAAGCTCTCAGCTGTTGTGCTGTTGTGTCTTCAAGTAGCAAGGATATAAAGAAACACACCAGTTATCAAACCTTTAATTTTGTTTATCAGCCCTGTCATTTCTGCTTCTCCCTTTATAAATCCCAGGAGCCAGGATGTCAGAGCAGGAATGAATTAGGGCTCTGGTAAGGTCGGGGATAAGTATTTTATACCACTAGCAGTAGGGGAAGTTACCTCTCTCTAATTTAGCCACTCATTTACAATCTCCCTAAAGAAAATATGTTTTAATATCCCTGACTCAGATACTGTTATGATCCATTGCAGAGAAAGAGAAATGTAAGTTGTTGAAGTACAGGCTGCAAATCTATGGATTAAACCATGTTCCTGAAGAACCAAACTAGGAGTCAAGATTTAGAGGTCCCTCCTGGGTACATAACCAAATTAGAGAGCTGGGTGGACTATTCCATTTTTCTTCTTTGCTTCAGGGAGACAGCTAGAAGCTGAGACTGTGTAGCCAGTGGAACCTTCTCATATCTTTGTACCTGAAGATGGCCCTACCCTGCCTGTACTCCCTTCACCCTCATCTACCAGTCTTAATCTTGCTCTAAGTACTTCTGAGAAGTTTTTCTTGGTCTACTGTATAGTTGCATATATTAAAACAGACATATTCAGTGCAATCAGAATAACTTACTGGTGTGCACTTGGGCTCCAGAACAAGACAATCAAAGTTTAAATCCCACCTCTCCCACTTACCATCTGCGAGAACCTGTTCTTCAATTTTCTTATCAGCAAAAGTGCCTCATTCACGGAAGCAACCCAAGTGTCCATCAACAGATGAATGGATAAACAAAGGTGGTGTATATGCATAATGGAACATCAGTCAACCATAAAAAGGATTGAAGTTCTGATAATTGCTACAACATGGGTGAACCTTGAAGACATCATGTTGAGTGGAGTAAGCCAGACACAAAAGGACAAATATTGCATGATTGAACTTATATGAAACACCCAATAGTCAAATTCATAGAGGCAGAAAACAGGTTAAAGGTTGCCAGGGACTGGGGAGAGGGGAGAATGGGGTTTAATGGGTATGACATTTCTTTTTGGGGTGATGAAAATGTTTTGGTAATGGATGGTGGTGATGGTAGCACAACATTAAGAATATAATTAAAGCCACTGAACTGTGTGCTCTAAAGTGATTAAAATGGGAAATTTTGCATTGTATATATGTTACCATAATAATAATATTTTTTAAAAAGGTGCCTTATTTGTAAGATTGTGTTGCAGTTGAAAGGAATTCATGCACCCACACATACTCACACAGAGAAAACACTTGGAGCATTA
Source organism: Tolypeutes matacus (assembly GCA_026826555.1). NCBI lineage: Eukaryota > Metazoa > Chordata > Mammalia > Cingulata > Chlamyphoridae > Tolypeutes > Tolypeutes matacus. Next base: position 4,573,731 of record JAKSZT010054552.1, read on the forward strand.
TCTGGCACACAGCAAGTATCCAAAAATATTAGCTCTCACTATTTTTATTATTCTGTAGGTAAGGACTTGAGACTTCAGAAAGCCCCAGGATAGTGTGTAATCTAGTTCCTTGGAGTCCAACACCAGTCTCACAGGGGAAGCACACCAAGAAAAGAGTGAGAAGGGTTTGGCTGGCCAAGCACCCTCCATGTAGAGCTGTGGAGCTGTGTATTAAAAGGCACCACAGGATGGGGTCAATCAGCAAGAGCTAGGGAAAGGGTGCCTTTGCGTGACTACAGCCATTTCAGGTGTCAGATCTCAGGCCCCTTGGTTTTGCAGCTTTTTATAGAAATGCCTGTGGAAACATAATGGTAGACAGGGGTGACTGCAGTTCAGCATTTCACACATATCATCTTTTCTCTATAGTGCTGCAGGGGTTATGCTACAAATGGAAAGATCTAGCTACATGAAAAAGAACTGACACATTGAGCCAGGAAGTCTTTTCTTGCACAGAAAGCTCTGATCTTCGAATTAGCCAATGTTGAAGGAGCAGATTTGACAAGAATAACTTCAGTTTTTGCACTTGCAGAAACTGCAAGCATAACAAGGGAATTGGGACCACTGCCGGGATTGGAAGGCTAGAAAACATGCAAATATGAACCTGGGACATGTGCACTAGAAATCAGGTGCAGAATACTCCCTGAGCGTCACACCCCTACTGGTAGGACAGTGGGCATCTTGGATCAGGGGTGCTCAGAAGACACCTCTTAAGCATCATTTGCCATATCATGGCAAAGCACACCCTTTTCATGAGTTGGCATCCTGCCCTGCAATGAGTGGAGATTCTCTTTTGTTTTTAGAGAGGAAAGAGAGAATGTTTTTAAGAAAGGGGTTAGAGAAAGGAAGATTATGAGTAAGAGTTTTAGGTACATACAGGAGAGTTAAAGATAAAGAAAGTAATTAATAAAAGTTTAAATAAGCAAGATGCTCAAAGGGGAAGGGGAGAAAACTATTATTAGCAGGAGATGGGTGTTGGGCTCAGTTATTGCCCTTAACAGTCCTATGAAGCAGGTAGATATGAACATTCCTTAATTTTACTAGATGGCAAACAGGCTTAGTGACTTTTTAAAGCCTGCTCATGGCTGTACAGGCAGTAAATGGCAGAGAAGAGATTCAAACACCTATCTACATGAAGTGAAAAGTTGAACTCATTGCAACAAAAAACCCACAAGAACAATAATAAAAACTAATATTCACGAGCACTTTCTGTACACCACTATTCTACAGATTTTATATGTAATAATTCATTTAGTTTTCACAAGAATCTCATGAGTTACATGTGGCCATACACATTTCTTAAATGAGGAAATCGAGGCTTAGAGAAGCTAAGTGACTTGCCTAAGTTTCCATAACTAAAACTTGTTAGAGGTGTGAAATAAGACATATCAGAGGGAGTCTTGCTGGGGCTAGTGAGAGATTCTTATTAACATTTGAACGGGTATTGGAGCAGAGCCTCAGTGTGTGTGTGTGTGTGTGTGTAGGGGTGGAATGGGGACAAACTCTAAGGAATGGAGAGTTGACTGGTGTTAGTTGCCATGACCGTCACAGGGAAAGAAGAATAAGCTAGCCCAGAGCAGAGGCAGAGGGGAAACAGTGTTGAATAAAGGGAACAAGAAAAATCAAGACAGCTAATGGCGGAAGCACAGAGGTGAGAACTGGAGAGGTGAGGAGGGAGAAAGGTATCTTGGCCACTTATTGGCTCAGCCCAATGGCCTAAGTAACCCACGTGCCATCAGACAGAGCAAGGACAGGGGCTGCGTAGCAGAGGAAGCAGTGCGGGGAACGTTCTCATTGGGAAGATAAAGAGATGGACCTGAGGTTGACCAGAAAAGGACTCCATTTTTAACCATTGGCTTTTTTTTTCCTGAATAGTAGCAACCAAAACTTAAACCTTGCTATCTCCCCAAAGCAAGATGGTTACATTGCATTATTGTACCCAGACTGGCTCTATTTTTAAGTGTCAAAGCCTGAGTCGGGATGAACTCTGTGATCAGCCAATTGATAGCTTTATGCGTCTATATATTTGAATATATTCCTATCACTAAGCAAGCTCGTTCCCCTTCCAGGTCTCTAAATCTCGACAAACATTCAGAATCTCACTTTTCTTGGTCTCTCTGCTTCTGGATATAGATGCATCTTCTCCTGACTGAGCCATCAGATTCCAAGGACACTTGATTTTAAGAGAAAATTGTCCACCTTTTAGAGCAAATAAAGTTGAAAGTTGAGTAGCTCAACTTCATTTCTTCCTCTAGTATAGTGACTGAAGAAGGAGCTTCATTCAGCTTCAATTGCACTTCTCAAGAAGATTATATTTAGCTTTATAGAAGAAAGCAAGTTTCTAGATCAAAGGGGAAGAAAACAAGACAAGGCCAGTAAGTTAAAGACATTTCAGCTCTAATTTTTAAAGAGAGATACCTCTCTCTCTCTCTGTTTTAGTTGTGTGTTTTTTTTTTGTTTTTTTTTTTTTAACCATCAATCAATTGTCGTAATATGGTCTAAAGCACTGATAGAATAGGTAAAGGTGTGGTGTACAATTGACAAAGAAAGGAGGAGGAAGGAGGAGGAAATGAAGTGAAATACGTATTCAAAGCCATTGTTGTAAATAATATATCTTATAAGAAATGTCCACAGGGGAGCCGGTAGATAAAAATAGCTCCACAGTGTGAAATAAGGACTGTGCCTTATTTTCTGTAAAAGCTGCTGTTTCTGTGTCAGTGAGCAAAGATGCTAACAAAAGAATGCACTAAGAATTGTCCCTTAAATGGCTGATCTTCCTGTGGCTCATCGTGGGTCTTATATAAAGAGTAGAGGCATGTGTGCTCACTTTGCCCACCCACATGTTCAATTTTTTTTTTTTTTTTTTGGAGGATTAAAGGAGACCCTCCTACGTGGAGCTGTCAGGCGTCAGTCAATGTGGGTTGAAATTAAGCATAGTGAGTGACGCCAAAGTGGGTTTAATCTGAGGGGAAAATCAAGACACTGTACTCCCCAGAAACATAAATAATGACAAATAAATTATTTATTTTCCCTGGCTTTAATCCAAATAGCCAACAGGACAAGAAAAGTATGAGGATGAAAGGATGTAGATCGTATTTTGTGCAGTAGAGGTGTCTCAACCTAATGAGTCTCCTGGATCCCAGTTTGCTTTTGAATATCACCAGGGGTGATTATAGCTTGCAAAAGTAGACCAGAAAAAGGCATGCCTTCCTATGTCTTGGGCTGTAATTAAAGCCATAAGCCATCAGATAGCAAAGAGGCCAGCTGCAGCCCTTCAAACCTTTAGCACCCTAGCATTAAAAATAGATTACAGCACAAAATATGTACCCAAAATAATCCCAATAAAAATTTGCACATTTGATTACTGTAATTGATTTTTTTTTTTAGATATGAATAAATGACCCAGGCTCAATGCCAGTTCCTTGCAAAGAATTTCGTTTAAGCTTCACTGAATTGAAAAGGCTCAACCAGACTCAACATTTCCAACTTCCTAGCAAGTAGCAGAAAATCTACCTGACAGTTGCTATGGAAACATGAACAGGAAGAGTGAACCACCAGCCTATAAATCCACAGAGAAACCTTTCTTAATTGGAAGGCCTTTAACCCACACATTTTTCTCATACTGCAGAGCTTATTTCTAAAGAGATTATTAAATTCCTCAATTGACTTATGAAGGATGCTTCCCACTATATTACTGTGCTTTGGGTTGCTCGTTCTTTATATGTTTCCAAAATTACAAAGCAGACCAGGGATAATAAAAGTTAACACAGATGTTTCAATGAAAAATCCATATAATGTTCTGAAAATAACTTCGGTGGCAATGCTGAACAAAAAGGATTCCAATACAAGAACCAAGATGGTATAGATGTGTTTGTTTCAGAGCTGTATTTAAGTCAGGAAAGTTTTTCACTTCTCCCTGAACTGAACAGATTAATGCTGGCGGGGAATCCTGACAAACATTTCCCAATGTTGAAGAACAGTGAACAAATCGAAAAAATGAATTGATGAAATGGAGGAATATGCTGATTTTATGCTCTCTCTTGATTCTTTAAAACGTTCTTTACAATTGAAAGTAAAGGTTAACCAGTTTGTGATCCATTAACCAAGAAGCAATAAACTCAACTCTTTAAAAAAAATTTTTTATTGAAGTATATCATTTATACATGAACATACGTAAACAATAAGTGTTTAGTGAAAGTTGTGAACTTAGAAAACAAACATCATACAGGACCCCCGTATATCACCCCACCACCAATAGCTTGCATTGTTGTGAAATATTTGTTAGAAATTATGAAAGAATATTGTCAAAATATTACTACGGTACTAACTGTAGTCCATACCTTACATTTGCTGTATTTTTCCCCCAACCCATCCTATTATATTTATTTATTTATTTATTTACTTTTATCCATTTTTACCTCCCCCAGCCCCGCTCCCCCCAATCCTCCCCTACCCAGTTCTGCTGTTTTTGTGTCCATTCGCTGGGCAATTTTCTGTGTCTGTTTCCTGCCCTTTCTTCTCATCCTTCTCCTCTTCACCAGATTCGACCCTGGGAACCTCCGATGTGGGAGAGATGTGCTACGGCCTGCACCACCTTAATTCCTGTTTTTTTGGTGCATCTCATCTTGGATCTCCCTTGTGTCGGTCTCCTGTTCATCATCCTGCTGCATGGCTTGGCAGGGCCTGGGGGGCTCACCCGCTTGCGGGCCCAGCAGCGTACCTACACAGGGGGCCTGACGGTGCACCGGCGTGCAAGGCCCAGGGGGCTTACCCACTTGTGGGGCTTGATGGCTCACCCATGCATGGGACCTGGTGGCATGTCTTCTATATATATATATATTAATTTTTTACTGGGAGGTCCCGGGGACTGAACCCAGGTTCCTCCATATGGGTGACGGATGCCCAAGAATTTGAGCCGCATTCACCCCCCTGCTATATCTCTTAAAGTTGATCAAAGATACTTAGAGTTACAGTCATTTCCCATACAGGGTGGTCATATAATAAATCAGACTTTCCTTATCACCAGCATTCTAAAAACCAGACCTAGGGGGAAAAACTAGTTCTGGAGACACATACATGGTTTCTAATATAGCAAATGTTTAGCCTACCCTGATTATCACAAAATCAGGACAGTGAGAACATTTGCATTAAATTCAACTCTTTATCTCAGTGAATCTCAGTTGAGTTCAGGTAGTTTGGGCTGACCAATTCATGATTTGACTGAATTTTGCAACGAAATCTACATGACAGTAGGAGTCATGGAGGAGAACATAGAACATATAAACATATGTTTATGTGTTTCCTTTGGGTGATCTCAATCACTCTATAGCATCAATCAATACTCTGATGACTCACAAATATGTATTTCTACCTCTTTGGGAAAATGGGCTAAAGAATCCCTACTTGATAAGGTTGTTGAGAACACCAGTGATAACATTTAAAACTTGTGTGATATATTTATAAGTATTCATTGGAGATGTTAGCTATTATTAGTATCTAATTGAAATAACTTAAACAGAGTATGTGCAAAGTTGAACTCATTTTCTTCTCCTCGTAGTATTTCTTCCCACTGGTTCTTTCCCAACCCCCCCTTTCTCATACTTTAAACACATCTTAGTTACCAGCTCCACCAGGAAGACTCCCTTATCCTTCTAAAGTCAGAGGCTCCTCTTATGGGCTACCAAAGCAGTCTAGCTTATCAAAATTATATCCTACTGCCTATTTACTTGGCTCCACACATTTTGAGCAGACAAAACTATATATTTTTATTCATTATTTTGTTCCCAACAAAATATTTATGAAGCCATGGATGAATGAAGTGTCACAAGTTCCTAGAGTAAACCATTGATTAGAAATACCTTAAATATTTCCTCATGATTATCCTGTGAGGCTTTTGACAATTTGCCCAACTTCATCCTTTCTGGTCTCCTTTGATTAAAGTCCACTTTGTGCCAAACAACTTTATGGAACTGCCCATTATTACTTTGGTTTCAAAATTATATTGGATGTCATGAAATTTTCAAATAATACCAGGGGATTGTAAAGTATGAAAAAAGAAAACCTGTTGAAAGATTAAGGTTGTGATACATGCAAACATATATGCTTCTGCACAAGCAATATTTTCCTGACAATTCAAGCTGAGATCCCTCCTTTATCTGAAAAATGTACCTAGTGTCTATTGTGAAAATCAATTGCCTATAGAAAAAGTCTTCTCTGAAATCATTACGTTTAATGTTGTGGATGAAGCCTGTCTCTGGGTATCATCCTCAGGAGAAGCTCTCAGTCCATATGCTTAGAGAATCCTCATCAGGCATTATTGCCACTGGGCAGCTGGGTGGTCAGTGTGTTCAGGTGGCAAATGAGAGAAAAGAAGAAGGATGATGGGTGAGTATGTGGCTGCCATCCAGCTATTGCTACAGAAACAAGAACACCTGAGGTCAGTATAAACACAGAACCATCTCACACACAAAAAAGGAGTATAGGCAAAGCCCAGTATCTGGAAGCCCCCCCAACACATAGAAGAGCACATATGAAACTCATTCACTCACTCACTCACACACACATGCAGCTGTCACCTTGTGACTTTCTCATTCAGAGACTTCCTTTGTGTTTGGTTTCACATACCTCCACCTCGTAAAACTCTGAAAGGGTCAGGGTGGACCCTTTCACTTGGGGACCATCCACTTGGGGAGGTTGTATGCAACAGTTGAGCTCTAATTCACAAGAGAAATGATTTTTTAATCTACCTTGGATTCTCACTGGTTGCGTGACTGTGGGTAAAACTTGCTCAACCTCAGTTGCTTCCCTTGTGAAGAAGAGATAATAGTACCAAATTTAGAGGATTGTTGACAGAATTATATGGAGCTATGTGGATAAGATTGTTTAAGTCAATAAATGTTCAGTAAAAAGTAGCTAAACTAGGAGGCACCACCCAAAGAGGTTCATTGTACATGTGAATCTCACATGAACATTGCCGCTAAGTCTTCTACTGCTTTGATCAAAGTGATGGGTAGAAGAATTGGGTGATATGTTATTTTACCACCTAGAATATCACTGAGAATTTGAACACAAATAACTGTGGCTATTTATTTAGCTCTGACCCTTGTTGGAACACATAATTTCAAAATATATTTTGCAGTAGTGAAAGGTTTTCAACCTGATCTTTGTAATTAAACATAGAAATTTTGACTTGTTTATTGAAATAAATAAATCCTAAAATAATTTTAATGGCATATCTTTATGGTGCAGGATAATTATATATTGGATAAAAAGCATTTGTCCTATTTAATTTTCAACAGTTCTCCTACATAGAGAGTGGAGTCTTTTTTTTTTTTTTTTTCAGGTGGGAGGCTCTGCTTTTCTCTTGTAATAAAAATATATGTATAAGCAAGCGTGAATTTGGAAGTTTAGCCCCATTGACTTGATTCACTCATTTGTAATCTACCTACTGAGATTCCACCACATGATTGTGGCACATATTTCACATTAATTAACTAATTTAATACTCATAATACTATAGAAATATATGTAGGTTTTGGACACTATTTTCATTTTTACAGATGAGGTTAAAACTCAGAGAAGAAAGTAATTTCCCTAATTACACCAAGAATTAGGCAGAGTCAAGATTGAAACCTTGTTGTCTGTTAACATAAAAAAATTTTCTTTGATGAAACTTGTCTCATGATATAATGACACTTCTTCTACTTGGTATTGCAGTAGTTTTATAATTCCAGTGTTATGGATTCTTTCTTCTTTTGTCCTCCTTCCCTCCGTCCCTCCCTTCCTTTCTTCCTTCCTCTCTTTCTTTCTCTTCCTTTCTTCCTTTCTTCCTTTCCTCCCTTCCTTCCCTCCCTCCCTTCCTTTCCTCCCTTCTCCCTTCCTTCCTTCCTCTCTCTCTTCCTCTCTTTTTCCTTCTTACTACCAAATTGTCTATAGATGATTATTTCTCCTAATTGAAACACTTACTAAGTATTTAGTAAGTTATCTCGAATTGTTATTTATCTGGAAAGGCTTTTCTCCCATTGCAAGTTCCTTTTTAATGAAAGTGAAGAATATCTTACTATAGTTATGTGCAGTGCCATCACCCCAGGACTCTTAAGTTCAGCATTCCCTTTAAAATGGTCATTTGAAGAAAATGAAGCTTAGAGATAAAAGAACTTGCCTGCAGTGACATAATTAATCCAAGTTATAACTGGATTTAGGCCAGATCTTTCCACTATATAATTCTGTACCCCTTATAAACCTAATTCAATAATTTAAATAAAAATGAATGTATGTTTTTAAATAAATCTTTGAGTTCTGATTTTCAGTAATTGAAGAGTAGCTTGTACTAGATTAGTTCTCCTGCTAATAACAAATACATTTTTAAAAGTGTTTGAAAGCACTGGAGAGTGACCAAAAGCAGGCAGAAACTGAAGGGAGTTAAACTCTTGAAAGAAAGGAACCATACTGGGTGAGATCCATGGTAATATAACTTCTTTCCTGAAAGGTAATGCCCACTCCTCCCCATCATGGATGGATAAAAATCAAACAGGAAGACACAATTTCATTAGCTTGATGAGTCAAAGATAAAGTTTGGGGTTCCAAAGGGGCTGGAAATTCAGGGGAATCCCAGAAGAATGGAATCCCAGAGGGAAATGTTCCAAAAAATGATATATAAACTCCCTTCAAACATTGAACTGTGTATGAGTGAGGTGAAGTTCCAAGGAGCTCAGGAGGAAAACAGCAGATTAAAGACTGAGAGAGCTGATAGAAATTTCAATAGCTGCTCCCACATGGGAGACTGAATTAAGAATTCAGATCCAAATAATTTAGAGGGGCTTGGTATATACTTTTAACTTTCTATTGACCCCTCAAAAGGGCTAGGAGTACTACACATGAACTAAGGGATTCATCATGGAGGTAAGGGCAAAATCAAAATAGACCCACCGACGAAGCTTAAAATAAAGCCTCTACCAATTCAGATTGATTCACAGTAATTTCACTTGTGTTCTAGAACAAAATTCTTCACACTTTAGAGAAAGATAGTAGAATTCAGAGTTTTAATAATGTATACTCCACAATATAGTAAAACAATTAGGAGATATACAAAGAGAAAAATCAATCAATAGAAACAAATCTACAGATGAACCACATGTAAAAATTAGCAGACAGGACTTTAAAAATTATAAATGTGTTAAATAATCTACAAGAATGATTAATGTATATATATAAATATAAAAATATGAGAATAAGAGTATAAAGAGCATGAAGAAAGGAAGAGGTGTTAAGAGAATCATACTGTTGAAAAGTATATCACTAAGTGGCACAAAATTAATGTCAAGATAGACTGTATTAAATTAAGAACATGTAAGATAATCCCAATAGGAACTATATAAACAATCATTTAGAGTCCTTAAGTAAGAATTCAATATAGGAGATGGTATAAAATACAAGAAATAATGTTTTGATTAATTAAAGGAAGACAGCAAAGGAGGAATAAAGAAATAAAGAACAGAAGGAAGAAAATAATAAGATGATAAACTTAAACCCAACCATATTAATAATTACATTAAGTGTAAATAGACTAAAATATAACTTTTACTTATAATGAGATTTTCTTCCAAATCTTTCAAAGCATGTTTGCAATAATTATGGACTTATTTTCAACAATTTTATTATAGTAAAAATTTATTTATCAATTTTATGAATGACTAAAAGCTGAGAAGATTACCACTTAGATTTGCTGATAAAATTACTGGCATGAGATACCAACCTCCCCTTTATCACCATCCTAGATCAGAAAGATGGAATAAACCTAACAAGATGAAATAAGTTCCAGAGTGGAAGAGACCTAGTTTAATAGTTCATATGAAAAAGACTACAATATAATTCATATGAAATTCATAATTCACATGAAAAAGACTATGAAGTCAAATGTTAACTTAAGTTGCAATAAATGAATTGAATGAGGAAGTCCAGTTCAATGAATGAATCAGTGATTCTATGTATCAAATGTGCAGTATTACATTCAATCTGAGGTGGTTTGAAGTGGGTTATTTTCAGTTAGAGCACTTTCAGAAGAGAATGAATATTGAAGGGTTAGAAAATCATGTCCATAAAAGATAAAGCTGTAGGATAAGGGAAGAACTAAGCTGGAGAAGAAAGGCCTCCGGGAGATGTAATAGTTAAAGGACTGTCATGAGGAAAATGAGTTCATCTTCTGTATAGCTAAATGGCACACAGAGAGATCAGCTCCTGCCTCTTCTCTATTTCCACAACATCCATATGACAAGTGATTTCATGGTTGTGGTACACCACATAGGAAGAACAGGTCCTGTCTAGGCATCTTTTAATAGGATAAGCTGTTTATATGATCTATCCTTTCTGGGTACCAGAATCTTGACAGCTATTAAATGAGTATCATTATTCTAGTCTGGACATTATCATGGGTCTTAGTTGATTGTGAAATAACACATATTTTCAAAACAATGAATGTGTGTCTACAACAATCAACTGACAAAACCATTTGATGGATGAGGTTATGATAGTAGTCTCTGGTTCTGTTCTGTCTGGGCCTTTTTCTCTCATCTGGATTCTGTTTCAGTTCATCTCCTTTAGAGCCTTCCATTGAGGATTGTATTGATATGCTCCCTTTTTTTCACTCCTGTCACTCAGTGCTCCTCTGCTAATTCCAGAGAGTGCTCTGTCTTCATATAATTGTTCCAACTTCCAATGTGTAGAATCTATATTTAGTTAGCTCTAGATACTGTTCTTTCTACTTTGCATTTGCCTGGGTAATCATTAACTTCAAGCAAATTACATTCCCTTTTCATGAAGCTGCCAAGGGAATGGGTTGTTTTCTTGAAGGGTGGCATAGTGGTTGAGTGCAAACTTAAAAGCCAGACTGCCACCATGCAAATCCTGGCCCTGCTGCATACCAGTGGTGGGACCTCAGACATGTAAATTAGCTTCGTTATGTCCCAGTACCAACCTCACTATGTTGTATGAGTATTAAATGATTTAATAACAGCAAAGTGCTTAGAATGCTACTTAGTGTAAAATAAGTACTATCATAATCTTTATTACTCTATGATACATCTGGAATGCCATCTGGTAAGACTTTCCTACACAATGTACTAGTCATCACTCAGTGTGACACAGGACCCTCTTGATACTACAGCACAGACTTCTGCTATTTATTCAGCATGCTTGTTAAATATAAGTGTTATAATTGCTTGTTTGCATGTTTGTTTCCTCTACTAACTTGAGAGATTCCTGAGATCAGGGACAATGTCTTACATTGATTACAATAGAATCTAATATATGCTCAACAAAATCCTGGATGGATACTTTTTGAAATTTTAGGGAGACAACATTCATTTGAGTGAAGGAAAAAGTAACAAACTGTACAAAAATAATATGGGCTTCTTTATAATTAAACAGAAAAACCTGGAATCCATAGGTCAAGAACATTACAAAGGGATTCCAACAGAGGACCTGAATTTAAAAAATTATACTATGCCATTTCCAAATTCTACTATTTTCTTTTCTATTCCTTGAATATACATTCATTGAGCATTTATAACTGAATAAACATTATAGAGGGAAGTGGGAAAATAACACATGATCTCAGAGAACTTTCTAGACCAAAGATAAACAAAGGAACAACTAAAATAAATAATTCAAAATTTAATAGAGATAATCACAGTTTGTTGTACAGGATCAGCTCTGAAAGTAGGTCAACCGAATAAATGAGAGCTGAGCAAGGTAATGAAGGATGAGGGGAAGCCTGGTGAAATAACTAGGTAGGAGCCAACCTTGCAGGAGGAAATATTAAAATATTCTGTCTCAAAACTTGGTGATAGGAGCTATGTCTATAACGCCTTTTCTCAGAAGGGGAAGTAAAGCCATGGAAAAGTAAAGGGAATGTCTTATTATAAGGTTTTTATTAACATCCAGATTTTTTAATGTTCCATCCTCCATGCTACATAGTCATGTCTTTCAATATCCACATACTAATTTTAGAGTGTACTCTATATCCCTCCTAAGACTTAACTCTATTGTCTTGATTAGTTCTCATAATAACACTTTCTACTATATATTACAATGAAAGTTTCTTCATTAAAAAAAATGAGTAAGCCATTCAGTCAAGCAGGAACATTTTAAAGTCTTCCATCTAACCTCCATTCACTACTTAGAATTTTATAGTTATCCCCAAGACTTACTAGTTTCTCCAGACTTCCGACTATAGCCTTTCCTTTTGTTTCTTCTTTTAGTCTTGATCAGCAGAATCTTAGGATTCATAAGAATTACACTATAAACCTATATACAAACATATGTATCACACACTATACTGCATTTTAGGGGTGATCTGGAACATTTTAAGGTTAAATTGACTGTCCAAATTTTTACTTTATGATATAACTTTAGAATGAAACATCACATAAAATGCTGCTCTACCGTTCTGTTGTTTCAAATGTTAGCTAGTATTGTTAGAATTACCAAGCTTATTTGATGTTCTTTAGCTCTTTATTTCTATTATAAAGTTGGTTAGTTTCATTTAATATTAAAGTGGTAGGATACGTCACATGATTATGGCATTCATCCTTAATTTCTCCCTCTGCCCCTTTTCCGGTGCCCAAGTCTGCTTTCCTGCAAATACTTCTGAAAAGTCTCCTTATAAAGACCAATTTCTCCACACCAAGAAGGCCATTAGTTGGAATGACAGATAAATTCATTCTTGTCAGCCATGACCAGCTTCCAAATACTCCCATGAAATTGGTAATAGGACAAGCTCAGGGAGAAGTGCCATCTAAAGACTACCGAGACACAGGCATTTAAAAAAAATAGATCATTCCTGAACCCAATATCTATCCCAAATCAGAGCAATACCTTGCCCTCACATTTGGAAGAGGGTCTGTATCTGTCAGGGCTCTCCAGTGAAACAGAACCAACGGGATATTTGTATATGCCTGTGTGTGCGTATGTATGTGTATCAATCACGCTAAGGGATTTATTATAAGTAATTGGTTTCCACAATTTTAGGGGCTGGCAAGCCCAAATTACATAAGGCAGACCAGAGGCTGGAAACTCTAGTAAAGCTGATGTTGAAATCTTGAGTTCAAATTCCTTAGGGCAGGCTGGAAATTTAGGTAAGAGATGATGCAGTCTTGAGGCAGAAATTATTCTGACTCTGGAACCCTGAGTTCTAGCTGTTAAATCTCCAAATGAGTGAATGAGGCCTATCTACATTATAAAGGGCAATCTCCTTTTCTTAAGGTCAACTAATTGCAGATGCTAATCCCATCTATGAAAGACCTACACAGTAGCAACCAGGCCAGTGTTTGGCCAAACATTTGGGCACTGTAAGATAGCCAAGTAGACTCCTAAAATTAACCATCAAAGGGTCTTATCTTCCCCTCAAGAGATGTCTGTTCTTCTCCCTTACTTACTCCTCTCTTGGAGATATTCTTAAGAACAGGACCAGCTGGGATTTTCAATGACAGTTTGGCAAATACTTTGAATTTGCACCTATAATGTACATTGCAATGCCCCTCTACTACTCAGAGTCTGAAAAGCTAAAAATTCCATTTCTAAGACTCTCTTACAGCCAAGATTCCCAGGTATGACTTAACTCTTGCCCATCAGATCCTTTCCCTTGAGTCCTAGATTTTAAAGTGTCAAATGAGGGATGAAGCAGGACTGGAGGCTGCATTTAGAGTGTCCTGTGGCAGAGGCAGTGTGGTTCCAGATCAGCAGCTTTGCTGACATTTTCCTGGTTCTACAGCTTTCTGAGCATGGTAGAAGCAGCAATTTTCTTGGTGACCCAGTTCTGCCATGTGACTTGGGGAGTCAGTCCTGGAAACTCAGCCTACAGTTTTTCTTTACCTTCTGAACTAGTTTCATGTCATTTCATAACATTATCTTTTCTGCCTAAATTTCATTAAATAATAAATATCTGTATACTTATACTATCCAAAAAAGATTCTGTTCTCAGAAGATGGACCCTGCCAATACACTCAGAGAAGAGTATAAAGCAACCCCCTAAATTGAGACTCCCTGAATGTCCGGTGTGATAGTTTGAGGTTTTTATGGGCCCCAGAAAAGCATGTCCATAGGGATAACCTATTTCACCTGTGGGTGAAAACCTGTTTTAAGTGGGGCCTTGTTCTGATTAGGTTACTTCAGTAGGGTGTGGCCCAGGGTTGGTACTAATCTTCTTACTGGAGCTCTTTATAATGTGATTAATATATATATAGAGAGAGACAGAAAGAAACCCACAGAAGCACAGAGAGAAAATCACAAGAGCAGAGAGAAGTCAGAAGAAGCCAGAAGCTGAAACCAATGAAACCTTGAAGAGAAGGGAGAGACCAGTAGACACCACCATGTGCCTTGCCATGTGAGAGAGGAGTCCAGGATCACTAGCAGCCGGTCAATGGGGAGAAAACATCGCCTGATAATGCCTTAATTTGGACATTTTTCTCAGCCTCAAACCTGTAAGCTTATAGTCTAATAAATTCCCATTTGAAAAGTCAGCCCATTTATGGTATATTGCATTTTGACAACCAGGCAGACCGAAACAGGGTTCTGAATGAGTTCTGTGTTCTTTGAGTATAGTTTTAGTACATGATCCTTCTGCTTGTTTGAGCCCTAGATCCTTTCATTTCAGCCCAAACTCCCATATAGCAAGGGTGGCTCATGGGTTTTGTAAAGAGTTCTTTTGCTGGAAAATCAGAGCTTCCAGCAGATTTTATACCTGTCAGGTACAGTGAAATGCCATTTCACTGTCATCTCCCATTACCAAGTTTGCAGCGTTTGTGGTAGAACGGGACTCTCTGACCCTCAATCCTGGTTTTGGAGAAGACAAAACCCCCTCTTTTAATCAGGATCCCACCTGAATAAGTTCACCACTGTTCAATGTTAGGAATAGTCCTTATCCTCACATGTACAGTTCAGATATACTACACATTACAGGTGAGCATTTTAAAAATGATGGAAGGTAGGAAATATCATTTTAGAAATCTCTCCATAGCCTCCCTTTACAATTTACCTCATTATTCTTGCAGTTGGGTAGTTATTCCTAAATACCCTTGATGCAATTTTATGTTCATTCTTTCTTATCTAGAACTCATTAGTATAACCTAAGGTGATTTGGGTTGTGTGTAAGTCATTTTAATTTGCATAATGAGCTCCAGTGCCCCACTGGCATGAAATAAAAACTAAGGAAAAATTTTAAGGTTTCAGGAGACCTATAAAATTGGGTCTTTTTGGGGAGGAAATCCCTTTATAATCATCTAATCAGGGCATGAAGACATTATAGCCAAAGTGACAGGAAAGACCAAGTCAATGACCCTTGATTAGAAATTTCAAAGAACTTCATTCCAGAAGGCACAAGATGTCATCTTTATAGGGAAAACAGGTTGCCCTTTTACACATAATATTTGAAAGGCCAATAAACTACTTCCAGATAGAAGTCACAAAGAGAGCTTTATCTTGGGCAATCTCCAAGAGGAAAAAGAAAGCTGATCTGAAATCAAAGGCATAAGCCTAAAGAGTACGACATCCCTAAGCAGGCAAATTACTACTACAGGAATTTAAGGCTCTGACAGAATAGGTGTAATAATATATGTTTTGTTCTTCTTTTCCATATCCATTTAATTATCATAGCATCCTCTATAAATTACTTTCATGACTCGATTCGACCCTTACAAAAACCCAGTAGAGTTGATGCCATTATTGCCAACACTTTAGAGATTAGGAAATGGAGGCTTAGAAATATTTAGTAATCTTTCCAATGCCACAACATTAGTGAGTAATAGAGCCAGGATTATAAAACATAGGCAAGATAATTTCAGTATGTGAGCTTCTAATGTGTACATTGTGTGCTATACTTAAGCCATACCATCTAGGCTGTTCACAGAAGTCTACATGAGTAACATGAATCATTGAGGAACTACTCATCAGATATTAGACCAATACACCAACATGGTAGCATGGCCAACGAAGCCTATGCAAAAGTGACCATAGCAAAGCAACTAGACTTTTGATGGGCCCCACTGTAAGAAAGGGCAGTATGCAGACTTGGTGGTCTAGATATAAAGGTTCTCTATTCAGGGAATGGAGGTGGCTCAAGTCATTGGGTGCCTCCCTCCCACACGGGAGGTCCCAGGTTTGGTTCCCGGTACCTCCTAAAAAGAAGATGAGCGCACAACAGACACAGAGAGCAGACAGTGAGCACAAAACAGTGGAGAAGGGGGAAAGGAATAAATAAAATAAATCTTTCTAAAAATAAAGATTCTCTATTCAGGAATGATTTTAACCACTCCTTGAAAGATGATAAGTTTATTTTTGAACAAAATAAACCATCTATTAGTTTTATTTGTTTTGATTACACTGCCCTTTAATAGATTGTGGTCAGATCATTTTAAAAGGAAGTTTGTTGAACTATTTAGTGAGGGTTTGTTTTCAAGCTTCTGACTATGAGTTTTAGTCAGAAGGAATTGGAAAGACTCATTCTTGAGGTAATCTGGAGCTTCTGCCACTGACATACCTGCATCAGAGTTTCCAGTCAGAGGATGCTGGAAATGGAAATCATGATTCCGATTGGGACATAGCAGGGTGCAGTTGAAACAGGGCAATTTTTGAAAGTAGACAGTCATGAGTTTAAATTTCTGCTCCATTATTTGCTGTCTTTGTGAGCCTTTGTATATCACTAAAAGTCTCTGATCTTCAGTTACCTTTTAAAACACGGAGAGAAAAAACAAACAACAAAAACCAACTACCTGTTAGTTTGATAAAAGGAACAGAGATGATGCTTTAAAATCTATTTGCACACCAGAAGAGAACCACACTAAAAATAATTCAAAATGTGACAGCTGCCCCTATTATATTAAGGGCAGTCAGCATATTGGGAGATTAATTTATACATTGTTTCCTTCCTTAAGAGGCTTGAAAGAATGGGTGGAAGGATAATGGGAAGCATTTTCCTTTGCCCATCAAAAAAGGTAGCAATTTTTATTTTCTCAGCTATGAGGTCTTTGCTTCAATAGTTACTATCAACTTCTTGCTCACAGCCAAAAACAGATTGGCAGTTATCCAAAGGACAATCCCCATCAACACCTGTTTTAAAAAGAAGTCTAAATTTTAAGAGGTAAATGTGGCCCAGTTGTCAGAAGAGAGAATTTGGAGAGCATCCCCACTGTGGCAAGTTTGGTAAACCCTGAGAGATTAAGGATTGAGAGTGCTCCAGAGAGCAGCAGTGCCTGACAGACAGGGAACATTCCAGAACTCCTGTGGCAATGATGAAGACGGGTGGCATTGGATATTTAGGAACCATGCCCCTCACCTGGCACTACCAGCCCAGGATTCTTGTGTTATACAACAAAATGAATGAAGGCACTTCAGTAGTGACAGAAATTGAGTGTTCTCTCGGTCAGAACGGCAGAGGCTTAGAGTAGACTGAATTTGGTGGAGAGAAAAAGAAAGAATATCACATTCCTTCAATTTGTGTGTTGTGGAATTGTTATTTATAGCACCCCTTCATAGTGCCTAAACAAAAGGCATAGACTATTTAAAAATTGTTAATATTGAGTCCTCATTCTCTTTTAGTGTTAAAAGAGTCTAACTTTCTCCCCAGAAGTAAGGACTACAGAGTTTATAAAAAGATTAAGGGCGGGGGGACATAAGAACTGATCATTACTAGTTTAGATAAGTTTTCTGTCAATAGAAATGAAGGCTTCAACAACAAGTTATTAAGGGGAGAGGAGGAGTTTCAAAGAAGAAAAAGAAAAAAAAAATTGAATACTCTTTTATGTGCCAGGCACTCTGCTATGCTTTAGGGAAGGTAGATATAATTCTCCGTATTTGTAGACACGGAGAATCTCATTTGAGTTTTAAAAAATTGTTTATGCTTATACAGCTAATTAAGCAGCAAAGATGAGATTTATAACAGTATCTTTTCCTAAAAATGATTGTTCTCTCTGCCATACATTAAGTTGTCTCTCCAAAGTTTTTCCTAGTGGGGATGGTGATGGTGGTAGATATATATATGATGCAAGTTTGATGTACCTTCAAGTGAGCTTATTTAAAATTGTATGCCACCTGCTTTTGATCAGGGAAACTCTCATTTTAAAAGGGATGAAGAGACTTTTCCAAACTTATAAAATATGAGCCTCGAGACTAAAATTTTAGGGACAAGAAACAAGAGCGATGAAACTATGAATCATCTTAAAAAGGACTCTGGGGTCCTGACAGCTGCCCCATGCCCTGAGACGAATTGTCTTTGGAAGAGTTGTGCTGAGGTTTCAGTTTTTTCAACCCTCAGCTCACCTGCTGATGCTGCTTGTGCCTCTAACTGAGGGCAATGCCGGTCCTTTCTAGTCACTTGGGTGGCAGAAAAAGGCTTTCATTTGTTGGGGCAAGGATAAATTACAAGGAAAGAGTCCAGCTGTTGGAAATTATACATATTATTCCTAGTTTGTTTCTCACTACATTATATTATATAGAAATAGGAAGTTCTATTATCTTCCGTGATCAAAAGTTTCTCTTATTCTCGCTGAAACAGAATCTGTGTCAAATCATCCACCATACATGCACTAACCTGTGAAGGAATTTAGCTGAAGATCACATAGAATTGGGGTATCTTATCTCACCAGTTGATCTGGAAACACAGGGCATGTTTTTCATAAAGAATATTTTTTTCTGATACATTTCACACATTAAGAAAAAAGCAGAAGAAATGTAAATTTGAAAAATAATTATAGTAGTTCTTGAAATACCCACAAAGGCTGGGTGAAAATTCAGAATGCTTATGTGTGAAGACACAAGGTGGCTCTGCTAATTTTAGAATGGAGAGTCTTTTCTCCTTTTCCTACCCCCCACACTCAGTAAGCATTAATTCCAACAAGCAAGTCAAGAACAAACAATACCTAAGCAGATGAAATAAATGCAATAAGATGAGGTGGGTGGTATAGACTTCTGAGGGCAGCAATACCTCTGTTCTAAATTTCCAATCATACTGTGCTGTCTCCAGAGTGTCAACCAAAGACTAGCAAGATACTTAAGAAGCAGTAATTGGTGCTTCTGCAAACAGAAGGATGATTGACAAGAACAGATGTAAATGCCATTTAGAAAGTCCTATTTCACACCTCATTTTCTTGTTCAATCTATGTTCCTCCTCAAAATCATTATGAAGTTATAGAATATTTCCTTGCATAAAAGATCTTCCTTTGTTTGAGGCATGTCCATCTCTTTCTGTCTCTGCTTCCCTCTCTCTCTATCTCTATCCATGACATATTGGACTTCAAGGGGAATTGAAATGAGATAGTTTTTCAGAGCTCAACTCCCTGCTTTCATTATGAGTCCCTTTTTTCTTTGACTTTATTTCCTTCTCCCTTTATTTTCCATTTCCTTTCATTCCCCTCCCTCTCAAAGACATCTGCTCTAAGGTTTTAAATAATCTCTCATTAGCTATACATGCATTCTTCAAAAATGTTTGCGTGTTTGTGTATGTGTTTTTAATTTACATAAGTAAAATAGTGCTATGGTGCTCACTCTTTTTTATTTCTTACTCTTTTCAGTTTACAAGGCGTTTTAAAAAAACATGTCTTAGCCTAGGTTCTCCTGAAATAGCCTGAGACAAAGAACTGTGCACAAATAATTTGGGAAAGATCCCAGAGTGCTAGTGTGAGGGCCAAAAAGAGTGAACAGGGAAAGAAAGAAAAGTGATATACAAATTTGTTATAAGCTGATACAGCATGCACTTCCTGGTCGTCCAATCCTACCTGTGATGGGTGCTTGTTCCCTCAGGACTTTCTTAGGAGTCTTATGAAATGTATCTCAGAATTGCCTGCCCATGGCATCAAAGTGGGAAGCATTTGCTTATCCATTGGCTTCCTCTGGAACACTTTATAGTATTTCCCTGGTTACTTATACCATGTTTTACTTACATAATCTCCTACTGTTACCTCTAATTTCCTGAATCATAACTGTAGCAAGCACTACCACACACATTTGGGTACCTTGAACCTGGGTCATGACCTATATGGGTCTCAGTTCCCATTTCTTCCTTTTGGGGATTTCTGACTCTCTACCCTGCACACATGGTTGGCCAGTTGCCCTGGGGAGCTATGGTATTCATGTCTATGGGTTTTCCTGGGTCCTGAGACCCGAGGTTCCAAGAGGCAGCCTGGGGTGCAAATCATTCTCACTGTTCAGGGTGGTATTCCTTTTATGGCATCCAAGAGATTGGGTTGCCAGGATGGTGTTGACATGCTAATTTAGGGTGACTTTTTAAGGTGACGGAGTGATGACACCCATCCTTTAACTTCTGTACCACATGTGTGCTCCTCACCCCATAGCTGGCACCACAAAAATCAGGTGATACCGGATGGTTGGCCACCCCTATCTCCTTAAGGGCACTTGAGTACAGATCCCTTGTTCTGCTATGCCAATAGTCCTTCCCATTTATATTTTATCTTACCTATGATCAATGTGATGACATCATGCTCTCCCTTGTTGGTATTAAACAGTGACAGAGGAGGGATGGGCATTCCTTGAGCAAATGGTTGGTCTCACTCAGCCCATAGCAGCTGGCCTATCCTCTCCACTGGTGACAGTGCATGGAAGACAGGGGAGTAAGCAACGTTGAAAGAAATAACATCCTAGGAATACAATGATTACAGCTTAAAAAGTTTATGAGAAGACATGGTATTGGATGATGTGTTTTTCTGTTCTTTCATTGTTGCTAGAAAATTCCAAAAGATAAATTTAATATAAAAGAATGAATTATTATTTACATTTCCTTTATTATCTGAGTAAGACTTGCATTTTGAGTCAGCAGCAATGAAGTAGAGCAGATCTTTGAGAGAGTCATTGGAAGCCAGTATTCATGGATGACACAATGGATGCCATGGTATGATGGGAAATGATGTGACCAGCATTAAATAATTGGTGTTATGTAACCATGGAGGCAAGCAGGTCTATATTGCTTCAATAAAAATATGTTCCAAAAAGTTATGGCAGGAGATATGAAATTGGTTAGAATCAGCATGTTTCACAATAAAAATTCAAGAGATGATGGTTGGATCTGATTAGGAAGAGATGACACCTGAACACTACAAAGAATCTCCATAGGCACTGATTAAATAGTAAACAAACATGTCAATACCTCTTCTTGGCCATTATTCCAAATCATTATCAATAAATCACTATACCCCATGTGGACCAATATTTGAGTATATATTCTAATCAAATTTTACATACAGACCAGGAATCTGCCAAAAACTATTTGCCTGGATCCCTGCGTACCTTAAGAGCAGCCCTGCTCAGACATGTCTCTTTACAAAATTGTAGGAGATTTTCTCTGGTATCTGTGCTTGTACCTGAAATTTAGCATGAGTAAACATATTTATTTTCACTAAGTACCAGTAGATGGCTTTACAGAATGGCCACTTCATTCTATACGCCCATCAACAATGCTTGTGGTTCATGTTTTCCCTTATCTTACTGATACTTATCATCGGATTGTCTATGTTTTATCAGATGAATGGGTTTAGAGAGATATATCATTATTTTAAGTTGCATTTTATTGATTAATACTGATAAAGAACATACCATTTACTATTTCTAGGTCATCATTTTCTCTTTCTGATGAACGTATCATCTTATTTTTCCTATGTGTCTACTGGTCTACTGGTTAGTATATCTTTTCTTGCTGCCTTGAAGAAGTTATTTGTAGAATCTATATATTAACCCCTACTTCATATCAGATATTGGAATTATTTCCTCCAATCAATCACTAATCTGGTATCCTTTATTGAATAGAGATCTTTAATTTAGATCAGTAAAGTCTACTGGTTTATCGCTGGCAGTCTGCCTATAGAACTTGTACTCTTAACCACTACATTAAGCAAACCAAAAAGTATTCATTTCTCAATTAACAGTCATTGTTCTCTCCACTACAGCTGACAAGTCCTGTGGACAAACAAGAACTAAAATATTCAAGTGTTCATTCTAATTATGGGAACTTCTTGGTTACATTTGAATTGTTAGGCATACCTTCTTCTAGACTTCCTAGAGACTGTTGAGATTAAATATTGCTTTAGCCTGTTTTACTCAGTCAGTGACCAATATCTTGGGATCTCTCAGTTGGAAGACAATTCTCCCTGGGTATCTTGTGTTTTGGAATGTCTTGGTAGCTGAGGCAGTGACTGTTTTTGCTGCAGATTATCTTTTCAAGGATGGTTGTTGTCTTAGTTTGCCAGGGCTGCTGTAATAAAGTACCATAGATGAGGTTGGCTTGAAGAGGAATTTATCATTCCATAATTTTGGAAGCTAGAAGACCAAAATCAAGGTGTTGGCAGCAGGGCCATACTTTCTCTGAAGTCTGTAGAGTTCTAGTGGTGGCAATCCATTACTCAATCTCTGTCTTTGTCATATGGCCATATCTCTCCCTACTGTGTCCAAATATCCTTTGCTTATAAGGACTACAACCATACTGGATTAAGGCTCACCCTGATTTGGTTCCACCTCATCTTAACTATTAACATCTTCAAAGATCCTATTTACAAGTGTGTTCATATCCACAGGACTACAGACTTGTATGGGGACATGACTCAGTGCATCACAGTTGTATAGGACATAATATGGGATGATAGAGATATTCTCACCCTTCAGAGCAAAGGGCAACAAGCTTGTTTACTGCCCATTAGAAAAGATTTGGGTGACCTAAACTCAGGGATTTCTTCTTGTAACACAATACACTGTAAGTGCAGTGTCACTGGCCCTCTTCTCACTGCCCACTGGGCACAGAGGCTTGGGGAACTAAAGCAACTGTGCTGGTCATGGTGCTTCTCTTTACCAAGGAGTTTCATGTCTTCTGAGAACATGCATGTAACCGTGGCAGGATAACTTGGTAGCTTGTACTTAAGATAAAATACCATATCTTATACAGTTTTTTACCCCCTTACTAGTGGTTATTTTTCTACTTACCACTTGGTAATTATCTGTACTTCTTCTCTCATGACCCAACCCTCTCCCCCAAAGCTTTCTTCTGTTCTTTCTCAGATTCTTGATCTTGCTCTCATGACCCAACCCTATCTAGCAAAACCTTTTAGGCTTTATTAGATTCTTGTTCTTAAATCATTATTTTCTTTAGTATTTAGAACATTTCCTTGAGGTGTTCTTCTGCCTCCACGGCTTTTGCTTCTTAAGTGTCTGTGAAGTTACCCCTCCACTAAACCTTAAAATGTTTGAGCTCCTAGTATATAGGTACTAATCCCTCTTTTCTTAATACTCTGTGTTCTCCCTAGAAGAAGTGGTCTCATCTACAACCATTGCTGTAATTATCACAATCACAATTTTACCAACTTTAGACCTCTCTTTTGGGCTCCACATTCAAATATATTACTTCCTGCTTAACATTTCCATCTTGACATCTCACAGGAACATAAACTCAACAAATCCAAAATAGGACTAATGATTATTCCCTTCTAAATCTATTTCTCCTGCAGGTTTTCTGTCATGGTAAATGTAACAGTTGGGCAGTTTGATGTAAGTATGAATTCCAAAAATAGATATTGGTTTATGCTTGTAAACTGGTCTGCTAATCTGGGCATGATTAAGTTATGATTAGGTGTTAACTGGGCCGTGTCAGTAGGGCGTTGAGCCCCACCCTTTGGTGGGTGGGGAATAAAATATAAAAGGCATGGCAAAGAACAGTGTTAGAGCAGTTTTGATGTTGGAGTTCTGGTGAGGAAGGAGAGAAGGCCCTGGGATAGAGAGGAGCCATTTGCCTGAGAGTTCACAGCTAGCCTTGTGGAGAGAGGCAAAACCTAGAGAGCCTCATAGTCTACAGCTGACCTTGTGGAGGAAACAGAAGAGCTAAGCCTGCAGCGAAATGGAACCTGGGAAGAGAGGAACTCAAGAAGCCTGAACCCTGGCAAACGTCGGCAGCTGTCTTGCTCCAACACGTGGCAATGGACTTTGGTAAGGGAAGAAACTTTACCAACTTTATGGCCTGATAACTGTGGACTTCTACCCCAAATAAATACCCTTTATAAAGACCAACCGACTTCTGGTATTTTGCATCAGCACCCCTTGACTGACTAATACAGTAAGTGACCTCATCACTTTACCAGTAATTCAAGGCAGAGAGCAATGCCCCACATTAAATCAATCATAAAGTCTTGTTGAATTGACCTCTTAAAAATCTTTTGAAGCTGTCTGCTTTTCTCCATCTCTACTTCCCCACCATATTCTAAGAAACTATTATCTCTTAGTCATATTATTACAGTAGTTTCCTGGGTGATTTTTCTACAGTCCTGCTTCCTGCCAAATCATTCACCATTCTGGCCAGTATGACCTGTTATAAGTGAAAATCTGTAAATTTATCTCACCATGTGAGATCCTTAAATTTTCTTACATTTGCAAAAATATCCTACATCTTTAAGAGACCTGAAAGAATATGGATTTTCTGGACTGGCCTCATCTCATGCTCCTTTTTTCCCCCATCCCCTAGCTCCCTTGCTCTCAAACACAGCATGCTCCATCCCTCTTTTAAATCTAGGCAAATGCTCTTGGTTCTGTCTTAATACCTTTCTCCTTGGATGGTTTACAGATGTCACCACAATTTATTGTTCTCTTCACACCTTTTTAAAAGTGGAGTTTGTTTTCCAGCCACTTGAATCTGTGATGGCTATATAAGGTCCTTCTGAGACTAAACCATAAGAAAACCTGATAACTTTTGCTTGTGTGCTTTTCGGAGTCTTCGGCTGCCATGTAAGAAGTCCTGGTTATCTTCCTGGGCAGACCATTTAGAAGGTCACATGAAGAGGGAAGATTCTGAAACTACATGGAGAGAGAGAGGCCCAGCATCCTAGCTGACTTCAGCTTTCTAGCCATCCACCACTTAAGTGACAGGTACCTTTGACATTCCAAACTTGCTTGGATGCCCAATGATTGTAGAGCCAACTAGCACCAGTGGAATAGAAGACTTACCCAAACTGAGCAGTCAACCCATACAATTACAAGAGATAATAGAATGGCTGGTTTGGTAGGCCACTAAGTTTTGGAATGGTTAGGTAGCAACAGAGTTCTTTTGTCAGAAGTAAGGAATACCATAAAAATGATGAAAGCACTCATAAGTCTACAGATGGTGACTTTGGCAGAAATATTTTGGACAGTAAGGAAAATCCTTATACAATGTGTAAGTAAAGAATTTCCCCTTTCATGATGGAAGTAGTCCAAAGTGATCTTTCTTCCCCAGGAGGCTAGCTGGTCATCCTAGAGAATGGTTCCATATTAGAGGTTCAGTTTTAGTTTTTGCTATTGGGAGGTTAGACATTCAGAACTGGCTCTATCCAGATCATCTTTGGTGAGGGAAAGTCAATTGTTCTGGGGTTGTGTGAAATAACATATATGATTCTGTACCTCTTTAGGAGGAAAGTTAGCATGTTTTGGGTTGTACAAGGGAAAGTATCATCTTGTTATCTTATTTGGAGGCTATTTATTATTAAAGAAGGTAAGTATGGTTGCCAATTTGATAAGGAGTGGACTATGTAGGTTTTATATTATCAACTTGGCTAAACTGAAAATATATTTCCTAGAATATCTCCCATGTAGGATTTTGGATTAGAGTAGAAATGTAATAGTAGATACAAGAAAAAATTTCAAAGTATCTGGAAGGCAGAAGTAAACAGAAACCATTACTTTTTGAAGTTGTTATGGCTCTTAAAAGACAATTCTCAAAATAAAAATAAAAAAAAGACAATTCTCCATGGGTCTTTCACAGTTATGCACATATTTTAATAAAAAAATTATGCACATCATTTGAGCAAAGCAGTAACAGGTTTATTTATTTATTTATTTTTGATTCTGCACTATCTATCCAAGGAAGTTTGTATAGAAAATAGTCTTGAAAGATTAAAACAGCAGATATCTACTGCAGATATGTTTGCTTACCAGATTGGTAAAGACAATTTCTCCCTCTGGAGCAAAGGTTCAGCAGGTTTGGTAGCAGTCCCTTTAAAAGATAGGGATTTCCTAAGCTTATCGTTCCTCAGCTGTCCACTGTGTGCAAACCACTGTGTACACAATATGCACTGGGGCTGCACCACATTGTCTTCATGGAACGTGGAGGGCAAAGAGTACACATGCAAACATAAAACTCATACTGCTTATTTCACTAGCACTAAAGTCATTTATCTCAGACCTAGGAGTCTCATGACTTTTGCTAGCATCTATAAAACTGGCAGGTTAACCTGCTAGTTTGAAATGGGTTATAATCGGAGACATTTTGCACTTCTTGACAATGGTTAGATGTTCTCAGAGGCAGAAGCTAATTTCTGGCAAATTCCAGATCTTCTTTTTTCTTTTTCTTTTTGCTCTCCCCTGTTTCAAGTTCAGCTCTTCTTTCCAATTTCCACCTCTGTTGGCCAACCAAGCCTCAAGTTCCCACCAGATACCAAAACAAAGTTTTTCACAGAGTACTCCACTAGCTCTGCTACATAGTTCCAATTCAATAGCTGGATGTATCTGGCTTCCTATTTTCCTTTGCAAATTCCTAGCTCTCCACCGATATCAAAGCTTCTGGAATGCTGGTTAGTGATTTTTTTCTGATCTTCTAACTATTTTTTCAGAACCTTATTTCACCAGCTTTCCCCATAATTTAAGGTCTTGTTCTCATAATAAATCAGAGTGATTCTGTTTTGCTGGTATGTCTGATTGAACCCTGACAAGTACACTCTACCCTGAATCTAGGTAGGTCATGCTCTTCTTACGCCCGATAAACCACTTTTATAGTACCTGTCACAATTGAAAGTGATTAATTGCATATTTACTCATTCAATATATTTGGTCTTGCAGGAGACAGCCATTTGTTACTTGTTCAGCTCTCTATTTCCAGCATTTTGCTTAGTCAAATGGTCATTAAACTATTTATTAAATTAAAACTTTATGTAATTTCTCTGAGACTGATAAAAATGTCTTCTCCACTGGATTATTTTGAAGAATACATTAGATAACTTCCAGTCAATGCCTATTATAGCATATGAAATATATTAACACTTATTGAAATATACTTTCTGCTTTTCCTATGTAACCACAGTTAAAATATTTTTAGATATCTCCCCTTGCTCAAGCTAGTTTCAAGAAATGAAAAGAGTTTAGCATTTATGTACAAAATGTTTAGAATATATTACATTTTATTTACTTTCATGTCTTTCAGCAAGTTTGATTATTTAATATGTCCTTAATCTATCTATCTATCTATTTATCTGTCTGTCTGTCTATCTATCTTATACATATATAATGCTTATTTAAATTGCCTTAGAATTCAATTTTTATCTTTGATTAAGAAAACTAATATACTGTTATAAATTTTGAAAGTGAATTCCAAAGAAACATTTCAGCCTGAAGATTTTATGCAAGACCATACCATTTCTCTAGATAAACCATGTTCCCCTCATTTTTTAGAGTATCAAAAGTAGGAAATGATAATCTGAAGATATATTTATAAAATTTAAAGGAAAGTGATAATTTTATTTTAATCTAAATTGTTTTAAACCTAATCTGGCTTCAGGATATGTAGAAACGTATTTGATTTCTTTTCTGCATTAGTAATTTACTTTAAAATATAAGGTTGAGTCAATTTATACTTCCATCAAGAACAATGCATCTGATTGGACCCCAAAGGACTAATATCTTAAGAGAAGCTTTGTTTTTAAGAAGACAATTAGATTTGAAAATTAAGTCCTGACCCAACCACTTAATAATTATGTTTGGTATAATTCATGGATTGATTAATTTTTAGCAGTCAAAAGAAAAGTAGACAGGGTACTAAATGGAAAGATATGGGTAAATTATTCTACAATAAAAAACAAATGAACTGATTAGAAGGTACCTAGTAGAGAAACCAAAAATAAATAATACAAATTCACCATAAATCATACCCCTTGCATCAGTTGAGGGAATTGCTGCCAAAATGCATGCAAGGATTAGGGTGGTGGTTTTAATACCTGTTCTCAGATTCCCTTTTTTTAAACCCTCTCTTCCCGAGGATTACGGAATTGAGTAATTGAGGGCATAAAATTAACATGAGATAGAAGTAGTGTTGTTTATAAGGAGGGTGCCTAAGAAACTATGGTCCAATTTCAAGGGATTGGTGGGTACTGAAGACTTTAAATATTTCTGAGAAGTCAAAGAGCTTACCATAAACTACTTCCTTCTTCTTGCAAGTCTGAAAGATTAATCAGCTGAGACACCTTTAAAATATCTCGTTCCTATAGTTCACTCATAATTCCAAGAAGGTCATAGCTTCCTAAAGAAGAAGATCCTGGAATAATACAATGAGAAACTTAATCTCTTAAATCTCTGGCATTTAAGAATTAGAAGTTAAATCGAGTAGATTTTTCTAAAGCCAGAACATCTCATTTAAGTAAGGTAAACATTTAACCTCCACCTTAGACATTTAAACAGGGCCCTAGTGAATTAATTAATTTCCTAATTTGTTTTGGACATCATTGAAGTGCTCAGTTATAAACTGGCATATATATATTTGTGGCGCCTGCTTATGGAAAATCTAGTTAATAAGAGGGTCAAATCATCTTCTAAATTCAGGGTTTCTGAATTCTTTTATTTTTATTTCCAGAGTTTTGCCTGAGCAGGAAATGCTTCTACCTACTTTCATATGGAAATTACTTCCACAATATGCACCATCAATATTCATCAAGTATCACACCAATTAACAAACCGTGAATAATCTGGAACAAAAATCTAATGCATGAAAACCCACAAACATCTAGGTAGCTGTTAATAAGGCTATGTTTGAGGTAATCACATGAAAATTTAATTTTAAATATGCTTCCCTTAAGGAAGGGGTATCAATGTTAATTTAAGAATTTAATTTGTATGGCATTTTAATAAAATCTCTTTCAAGGAATCTTCCCAAAAACTTCATGCTAGTAACTTTACTTAACAACCAAACATTTAATTTTCTTTTATGGAATGAAATGGACTATTCCATTTAAATTTGCCTTTGAATTTTGTGGAATTAATAAGATCCTATAGTAGTTTATATAATTTATAAAACAATTAATTTTAGAATTAGTACTAAAAGGACTTTTTTTTTCATCCTTAAGTAATATGAAAGTTGAATTGCAGTACTTTGAAGGTTGATCATTTCTATAAGTAGGCTTAAACTGATTTAAAAATTTACATACTTTCTAATTGGCTTTTTAAACAGCATTTAAAACTAGTAATTATTAATCTCAAGTAATTTCACAATATTTGTCTTGTCTAAACTTGAAGGCATAGGAAAAGGTGATTGAAAGCTCTCCTACACAATGAGAACACCAATGAGAATTACATAACTTTTCTGACAACTTGTGAGAGGCAGGATAGTAGAGCTTGGACTAGATTATATTTCCTGTTCCTTGTGTCAATTTCCCCCCCATTAGTAAAAGGACAAAGTAAAACCAATAAATGTAAAGGAGAAGAAATTATAAAGATATAAGCAGAAATTAATAACATTGAAAATTAAGATATAATAGAAAAGATCAACAAGAAGGAAAGATGACTTTTACAAAGAGTAATAATGTAGATAAATATCTACATTTATCCATGACAAATCAAGGATCAGGATTCAGCACAGATAAAGAATATTAGAAATGCAAAGGAGGATTATTATAGTTAGAAGTTTTAGCATTACAAGAGAAAAGATACAAAATAGTTTTTATGGCAATAAATTTAAAAATAGACAAAATAGTCATTTCCTAGAAAATATAATTTACCAAGGTATATGAAGGAAGAAATATAAAACCTGGATAGATGTATCATGATTAAATACTATTCATAAACTTACCCCCAACCCCCAACAAAAATATGAGTAGAAACATTCCAATTCCAGGTGATTTTTTAGGTACGTTCTACCAAACATTCAAGGAAGAGATTATTTCAATATTATACAAGCTCCCTAGAGCAGGGAGGAAAAAGAGACCACATCTCCATTCCATTGCTGAAGCTGATATAACTTTGTTAACAAAATCAGGCAAAGAGAGTAGGAAAAGAGAAGATTTTATTCTAATAATATCACCCATGATCAAAGATGAAAAATTCAAATTAAATATTAACAAACCAAATCCAGCAATGTGTATTTGGAAATATCAATTAGCTTATTTTTTTTATCCTGCCTGAAAATCTTTGTCTTTTACCTAGAGCATTTATTTGCTTTCTGATTTATTTCAACTATTGTATTAAATGGCTTCTATTTGTCTTGATTTTTCCTTCTTTATTTTGGTCAGCCTTTTTTGCTTTCTCTTTTGATTTTATGAATATTGTTTTTTCTCTTTCTGTTTTTATCTTGTCCTGTTTTTCCTGTTCATTTTCTCAGCATTTCTTTCTTGTTTTCTTCCACATTGATTGGGTTAACTTTCATCTTGTTTTATATCCCTTCATCTATACATACTGAAGTTAGAATCTTGAAAATTCTAAAATTTTTAACAAATTCTAAATTTAATCAATATCTCCACTCCCAGCTAGTACAGGACTTTAAAAAGCTTTATCTCAAATTGACCCCCTTCCCAATTTAGGTAATATTGTGGTCCAATATTTTAGTTCCACCCTGTGTTTTCTTATTGAGGCAATCAATATTTATTTTGATTTCCTTGCAAGTTTTCCACCATCTATGCTCCCCATTCTCTATTGTGTCTTCGACCTTGCATCCAAAATAATTTTCTTTTGCCTGAAATATTTCCTTTATGGTTCCCTTTACTGAAGTTGAAGGTCTACTTGTCAGATTTCATTCGTTTGAAAACATTTTTTTTATCATCCTCATGAGGCAAAGATAATTTTGATTGGTGTAGAAGTCAAAGTTAGCAGGTATTTTGTTATCATACATTGAAGATACTATTCCACTGTCTTTAGCTTCTATTATTGCTGTTGTGTTGTCACTTGTTAGCCTGATGTTTCTCCTTTGTACTTGATTTCTCTCTGGCTGCTGCTACGATCTCTTTCATTGATGTTCTGAGCTTTACTGGCATGTGGTTAGGTATGAACATTTAGATTTTCTTCTTTTCTTTTTCTTTATTGCTATATATTTTTAAAATCCTGCTTGTTTTTTTTTTTTTGGATTCCTGGATTTAAAGATTGGTGCATTTCAATAATTCTTGGTAAATCTCAGCTATTGTTTTTCCAAATATTGCTTTGTCTCAATTTCTCTGAAACTCCCTTCTGGAAAACTGATTATACAGTCATTAATTTTTTTTTCCATTCTGACTTTTTTTGTCTTTTAACATCTTTTTCTTATTTTTCTATCTCTTTGCTTTTCTAGACTACATTAGGTATAGATTTTAAGGATTTATCCTTCAGGTCACTAACTCTCTTATCACATGTGTTTATCTGCTATTTAATCCAGCCTACATGTTTTACTTTTTTTTTTTATTTCTGAAAGTTTCATTTGGTTCTATAAATTATATAGTCTCTTTTTCAAAGTCATATTTCAAGTCTCTTTTATGTCTGTATATAAATGTAATTTTTTTTTTCAAAATATTCTGTTTCTGAGATGGTTGTTGGAATTTCTGGTTACATATTATATATCTCTTTACTTTTATATGTTGTGTTAACATTAGACAAAATACCCTATATTCTGGGAAAATACTCCAGTTAATATTCTTGTTCCTTAATTGGTTTTATTAATGTTTCTATTCAGCGGTTCAGCTTAAGTGAGATTTCTCCTTTAAAAACATGTTCAAATTCCCATATTTCAAAAAAATCTCTGAAGGTATTAGCTATACCTATTTTGACATATTCAATTTGGTATAAAAAGATTATTTCTTTGGGTGTCAATATGTTACCTCATTTTTGGGAGTCAATTTGTTGCCTCTTTTTAACGGTGCTGTTTTCTTCATATGTTTTTGATTCTTGATTAGAAAGTTGGGTTGTTTTTTGTTTTTTGTTTTTGAAATACTGCCTTGCCAAGTTTAGCTCATGTTGTTCTGACTACAGGAGCCCAGAACTGGTGGCTATGATGGAAGGTCTGCTTTGAACATAATGGTTCCCCTTCTTCCTTAGGGTTAGTGATGACCTGGATCCACCTTGCCTCAGTGCTGCACCAAGGTTCATATTTGGCTCTTGCTTCTATAAGGACCTAAAGGCATCACCCACTGCTCACTCCAAGTGGGTTAAGGTGACATAAATCAATGGCTTATTGTCTTGACTTCATTTTCCCTTTTAATTTCCACATGGGTCCTTCCTGCCCTTGCTCCAGGCAATTCTCAGCTCTGAGTTTCCATGAAATAGTTCATATACCACAATAGTCTCTTCATGCATGAGTTTTGGCTTTTGGTTTCTTCTACTCTTGCTTCTCTCTGATTCTGGTCCCATCTCACTTCTACCTCTTAGGAAGTCCTGATGAATTTTGTTCCACAATGTCTTTTCTTGTTTTCAAGTGCACTTATGACATTATTTTCTTAAATGTAAATTATTACCTGACATTTTGTGGAATTTTTGGTTAGATGCCTTTGCTCACTTTACCATTATTTTCCAATTCCACTCTTCTTACTTTTTTCTCTAGCTATTCTCTTGTTTATTGAAATAAAATTTGAACTCTAATGACTCCATAGAATTTTTAAATGGCTGTACCATGGTTTATTTAAATATCCCTTACTGTTTGATACCTCAGCTGTTTTACTAATGTAAATAACACTAGAGTGAACATAACTAGAGACACACATTTTCACTTATCCACAACTATTTCCAAAGCAGCATGGCAGAAATGAAATTACTATCTAGTGCTTTTAGAAGGAAAAACACAGAAATCATGGCTGAATTTTAGAGAGCGTTTCTTCTTTAACAGCCAGGGGATGTCTACCTAAAATTTATGGTAATGCTATGGGGTAGTGTGCAATCTCCTCTAGAGAAAATTAGGAGGTTCAATTTTGGGTGCTTTTGCTGTCAGTCTATCTATAATGCTAATCAGGAACAAAGGGTTGTTTTCACGCTAACTCACTTTCACACTAAGAAGAAAACAGTAACACTTCTCCCAGCTGTTTCAAAATTGGTTTAAATGCTATATATAAATTAAGGGTGAGAAGAGATGTTGTTTCTATTTTTATACTTGATTCTACTAAAGCTAATTCTGCATGTATAGTCAGCAAAATACATAGTTATAATATATCTATATAGTTATATATCTATAAACATGTGTGTATGTGTGTATGATAGTATGATTTCTTTGATCCTTAAGTTCACAGATGCAACCTAAGAAATTTTCATATAAACATTTAACAATATAACTCAAGGATTCTCTCCTTCAAACATCTAAGAAAA
The DNA here is from genome assembly GCA_026826555.1 of Tolypeutes matacus. Classification (NCBI taxonomy): domain Eukaryota; kingdom Metazoa; phylum Chordata; class Mammalia; order Cingulata; family Chlamyphoridae; genus Tolypeutes; species Tolypeutes matacus. The sequence continues at coordinate 4,607,070 of JAKSZT010054552.1, forward strand.
CTTTAGAAAAATGGTCTGTTTCTTCCTGATTCAGAACCTGATTATTGGTAGCCAGTAATTCTAGTTTGCTACCAAATAAACCAAAAAAAGTTATTTTCTAGCAAACTAGAAATACTGGCTACCAACTTGGCCCACTTGCTACTTTTCATATTATTGTATCCTACTTTCAGATGCGACTCTTAGTCATAACTTTTCATTTCTTTTGCTCTATTTTCTGATAGTATTACAAGGAGCACCATAATTTTGGTGACCTAACATCATACTTTTTCTCCTCATCCAGTGAGGATACTACCGTTTGCTAAGAGATTTTTGGCCTTACATGGAAGGTTTCCACACCTATGGCCAGCCTTCTCCGACTATTTTCACAAAACCTTTTTTTTAAAAGCTGAACCGAATAGGATGAATAGGTCTGTAAATATAATGATACCGCCAATCATTGTGCTGTATAAATGTCACATTATATGAGGATTTAAAAACTAATATTCCAGCAGGAAGATTTCCTGAGTTGAAATCGCAAGTCAGCAGAGGTGAAGTTTACAATGCAGCAGAGGAATGAATATAGATTTTGTAATATGGATCTCAGTTGGATTCCTATATCTGGACTGCACTAGTTATGGGACTTTGAATGAGTGGTCCTGACTTTAATTTCATAATCTTGGAACGGGAATAATAATATAATAATATCATACCTTAACATTGTTATAAAGATAAAAATATTTGATGACTGGTGCATAATTGCTCCTAAATGGCGATAGTGTGGTGGTTGTTATAATTGCCATTACTTTTGTTGCCCCTTTCGCTGTAGGGTCCTCTTGTACTTTTGGTCCTGTCAAAATGTGGGCTAATCCTTATCTCCTGCCCAAATGCACTGAATAGTATTAATTCCCCTGGATTTTGAGTAGTGCAGAAATGGGCTACTTTCTCACCATATGAGTCTCTCTCACCGTACACTATTTCTGCTTAGCCTCTGTATCATAGTTTCGTCATCTGTGAACAGGGAATAATAATTCCTGCCTCTCAGTCATTGTAAAGCTTAAATACAATAATGTAGGTAAAGCACCAAGGTTATGTCTTCAGAGTCAAAACTTACAATAAATTATAGTTTCTCTTAGTGCTACTTAATATTGCTAATTTCATAAGAAATAAAAAAAAAACAACAACAAGAATATCTGGGAAAACCCATTTATTATTCTCAAAATCTCTCCCACTTTGTCCCATATCCATTCACATGCCTCTCCTATAACCAAACCAAAAATTATTTCCTTTGTTTGCTTTATAAGGGAGAGATGTTACAGGGAGGAAATCAAGCAAATAATGCAACTAGGAAAAGCTGTTAAAATGCACACCCCTAAACAGATTTTGAAAAGAAACTAAATAACCCATTGTCCCCAAAGAAAAGAAAAGCAAACAGATAAAATCACAACACACACCATGAAAAAAATCTCAGAGTGAAAAGGTAGTTATATAAAGAGCTTAGTGAACAATATAAGTACTATAAATACATACATAATTTTATCATCCACTGTTTCACTGCTAGCTCTGCTCCCTTTCAGATTGTTCTCACCCATCTGTTCAAGACAAAGCCACAGTGTGCCTCTTAAATTACTCACAGCTCTTAAAAATATACACTTTGGGTTGCAATTTTTAAAGTATTTAAATTTTATTTTATGTTTTTATAGATAGTTTTATGTCTGGATTTGGAAGGAGAGAACATATTTCCCATAACTAAACCACTCTTAAACATTTAAGGACTTCACTCATTGCTAATTAAAGCCAGAAAATATGTTGGAAAAAATTAAAATTCCAGGCTCATTGAAACCAGATTTTGTACATATTTAGAAAGATAACAAAGGTCTGGCAGGTGTCAGTGAAAATTAGCTAGTAGGGATTTTTATCTTTGGTTTATTTAGTTACCACACTTCATATTTCTAAAGACTCTATTTTTTTTTTTTAATAAACTGAGGGTGTTTTATGACTTCTTTCTAAGACTAGATTGCATGAGTTTTGGCTAAACCATGATATCCTAGATCAGGAGATCTTAAAAACTGTTCATCTACGAGTAAAGAGAATACTCTAGTAATAATGCTTCTATATAGCCGATCTGTTTTAGATTTTTTTCATAAAACTTTACCTCAAATTTAGCATATATTCCATTTTTAGTAAAACAGTTCTATCACTTTGCTTATAATTTACTTTATTTTAAAGTACTTTTAAAGTATTTAAGGATGAAAGTTAGTTTGGATTTCAGGGTAGGAACCAGGTTGATAGAACAAATCCATTTATAGATAGTAAACTACTGGTGACATTTTCTTTGGTAATCTAATCAAAATGTTATTGATTTACAAATATTGGTATGTATTGTGAAAATTTTGATTTTTACCCACAATAAAAAAAATAAAAAAATAAATAAAAAATGATATTGATGAGGCTCAGGAGTTATGAAGAATGAGCTCTTTAGTAAATTTGTTTGCTAAGGGTCCTCTACTGATTGTAATAAAACACCAAGAAGAAATTGAGTCTTCAGACACATTCCTAGATTTTTCTACTCTCCAGACAGAAGCAATGGATACAGTTACTTTTTTTTTTTTCTTACCGCGGACTGGAAAGGATAAATAAATGTGATATAGCAGAATGCTACTAGAACCAGAAAAGCAGTGTTATATCCCTTACGAAATGGGAATGGACAATGACTTCAGGAATCATTATAAATGCTCAGGATTAATGTCTTCTTTCTAAAAAAAAAAAAAAAAAAAAAAAACACTGTTTATAATCTTCTGAAGCCTTAAATTAGCTAAAAATAGAATCTAATGGAGTGAGACAAAGGAAACAAGTCCAGAAAGGCTAAAGCACGAGCGAACATTGTATAGTCCTCTAAAATGCAAGTTTTACTTGTATTTTCATAACCCCCCTTTTTCTACTCTTTAATTATGATTTTTCTCTTAAAATTACAGCATATTTTTCATTGATGCATTGCAATAAATACAGTAAAAACTGAAACATGTGCTAATTTGGGTTTTATATGATATTCTTATTTAGTCAAAGACTTGACACCGAACTTCTTCAAAGCTAAGCCTCACTGCTTGGTGGTATAACCCTGAATTTCAAGCACAGTGTTGAAGCAAAAATTGCTTCAAAACCAACATACTGAGATAGTCACTTCTAGGTAGAGATGGTGAATCAAACACTGGCATTTACTTTCATTACTTTAATTATCTACCAAAACCTACTAAAAAGTTCACAATGGCGCTTTTAAAAAATTACGTAAGCCCCAGTGTTGCCTGGAATAATGTTCCTATCAAAGAGAAGACCTTGGGAAGCAAAGTGGTTATTGCTAAAGACTGTTATGATGATAATTGGCAATTCTGCTATTATGACAGTGGAATGTGTTAGCTATATTTGATGGTCTGGCAAGCTGGTAGACTATAAATGAACACCTCAATCCTCAGTTAAGAAAACCTGAGAAAGGGAATTCTATGATTTCCATAAAAATAATGTCTTTTAGCTCTCATACCTGTAGGTCTAATGTAACCAAAAACCAGATTCAAGTTTTGGTGCACGTTGACTTCTCAGTCCCATCAAATTTCTTATATGAATGTTAGGTTGTTGATACAAAAAACCCAGTACCCTGAGAATCAGAATGAAGATATTTTCATGGTTTCAGATGAATCAGAGAATGTTGATCTCTCCACAAATCCCTTTAAATTATCTTCACCAGCAGACATTGCTCCAGCTTCCTTATTTGAGAACCTTACAGTAAGAAGGAATGTTGATTTCCAAAAGTTCCACCTCACCATACTTCATTGCCTCTGATCCCATGCTAAAGTCAGTGCTCAGACTAAAGTTGATACCAAAGCCAGGGGAAATTAATACCAAGACTGACCTGAGATGAGTCAGCTTACCCACTCAAAGAATTGCAAAGTTTTATTAATTTAAACCAACAGAAATAAGATATAGGTGTAGAAATGGAATACAAAGGTGTTTGACCCAAGGTGAAAGAAAATAACATTGGAATGGGCAAATGCCTCAGTTTAGCTGTACTTGTGAGAGACACTGGATTCCACATATTAGCTTAAACAACTGGGGATGACTCACACAATTTGCTCACAGAAACCTAGACTCATTGTTGCCCTACATTAAATCATCTTGAGGAATGGAGTCTCCTTGCTATAATGTAGAGGAATAAATCTAAAAGTGTAGGGAAAAAGGAAAGTTGTAGTGAATTTAGTACGTATGGCAGCCCACCCTTCTCCTCACTGAGATGCCCAGGTAGGTTCAGAGGACAATCTTTGCACAGAAGCATTGAGCAGTGCTTTGTGAAAAAACACCACTACCCTCAGGTAGCTCTGCAGTAAACAACCTCTGCAGGATGAAGTATGTTGTCTTCTTGAAGAAAGACCCTGCTATGCTCTCACAATGGTGTGCTGTAAATCCACCCTCCATTCTTGCCCAAAGGGAGGTGGAACCATTAGCTAGATTAACTATAACTTTGAGAAAGGGAAATAGGAAGATTTGGGATTACTGGATGCTGACTCTAAGCTGACAGTAATCTTGATGGAATCCAATTTCCCAAGGAGGGGGGATTTGTTAGTGCTGGATTATAAACACACTTCTAGCTTGAGTCCATTGCTGGGTGTATCCAGTGGGTCCAAAAATTTATCTGGAGTTTATTTTTCCACATGTGAATATGCAGTTAGAATTGACATACATAGTAAATGGCATAATTCCCCTCTTTGGCTTTCCTTCTTTGTCTTGTCCCCTTTTCTAAAACTGTTTGAAAATACACTTGTGTTTACAATCACCTCTCTTTCTCATTTCAAAAGGAAATAATGTCCTTCAGTCCCAGATCAAATCTTATGATACATTTAATTGGGTTATAGGAATTTCCAGGGTACCCTAACAAATTATAAGTATTGATGTGAGGGGAGGCTTTTCTAGTCCTGTAGGTTGTTCTGTCTTCCTCTATCTTATACATATTCTCAGGGAGTCAAGTTTCGTTCATTTGGAACAACTGAAACAGTAGAGTATAGTGTGTAGAGACACTGATTTTTTCTAAATATATGCAGAATATTCCATGTGTGTCAAATCATTTCTTTTTCATTTTCTTTTCACATTGGATTAAAACAAACAAAAAAATACATTATGTGATTTGTTTTTTTTTTCAAATTGGGTGTGCATGTTGCAATAAACAGTTAAAAAAATATTTTAACAAATCATGCCATAAAATATTTATTCCAAATATGGGTAATCCTCATCATCTTATATAAAACTGATTATGTACTATCTCTTAACAAAGATATATTCAATGTTACTTTTGAAAAATATATATAATTGTTCAGAATTCCAACAGTGAGTATGCAAGCAAAACTTTGCTATTTCTGATCATACCATGGCATAATCATAATGTAGAAAGTTTAAATACAAACAGGATGGACAGCAAGTGTTGGAAATTAACTCATCAATTTGATAAATGTACATTATTTCAGTACATTACTGTCCTCATGTAAAATGGTAAAGATGTCTTAAAATCTTGTTTTTTAAAGGCAAACTTATGTCATCACTTAATACAAATGAGATGATTTGGGACACAAGTAAGGAAACAAGCGTGGAGAAAATGAGAGGGATAAAAGGACCTGAGTGCAAGAGCTGGCAGTGTACAGTTGTCCTAAATCTCAACTTTAATGTGGATTTAATTGACTAAATGGCAAAGTCTCTGGTAGTGGTTTTTGGACAGGACACTTTTTCATCTTTCTTCAAAGCTTAAGGACAGGGAAAAGGTTAGTAAGAGAATTACTAGGCAGTGACAGTCATGCAAATTTTTATGACATAATCTGAGTCTATGTCAAAAGTGTATGAACAGAGAAGACCCAAGATGGTGACAGAGTAGGAAGCTTTAACAATCACCTTGTCCCACAGGGCAACAATAATCAGACAGGATCTGTCCAGATCAACTGTTTGGGAGACTCTGGAGACCAGAATAACACAGTGCACCATCCAGGGAACAACAGGAAGAGGAGACTGACTATCTGGGGTGGAAATTCACGAGTAAGTTTCCTCCACATTTCAGAGGTGGTTGCCTATCCCTCACTGAAGAGGCGGGCCCTCTTGGGACCCAGTCCTGGGCTAGAAACAGAAGCTCTCTTTCCCAAAAGCAGCTTCTGGGAAAGCTACAGCGGTTGATTGGCAAATTCAGCTAGCTGGATTCCAATCTTAAGGACATCTGAGGTTTAAACCTGCCCAAGCTACCAAGAAGCCAGCAACATTTGTGCTCTCTCTGCCCCTGGCAGGAGTGGAAGGAGGTGTGATTGAAAAACACACCAGTCCTCTGGGGCAGTAAGGATCAGACCCAGCTTAAGCCACTGCTTAAGCCCCCACACTCAGAAGAAGTGGAAGTTGGGTGCAGTTTGAACACTTTCTCAGGGCAGAGCATGCAGGCTCATAAGTGCCCCAACACCCCCTGAAAGGAGGGGAACCCCACACTATCTCTCAGGCAGTGCAGGCAGATTCACCTTGAAGGGCTGCTGCATGATAGGTGTCCCTGGACTAAGAGGAAGTGTTCACTCTCTCATGAGCAGTGGAGGTAGACTCACCTAGTCCCCCTTGAAAGGCTGCTGCATGCTGGGCCCCAATGCACCCTGAACTGAGCGGAAGCCTGCACTCTCTAGCGGGCAGGTTCACCCCACCCACTTTGAAGCACAAGTCCCACCGTGGACAGAGAGGAAGCACATACTCTTTCTCAGGCTGGCAATCTCAGCTTCAACCATGCCCTCACCAGGAGTTAAGAATTAAAGGCACAGAAAAACTTTAGGGCAACAGGGAACAAGTGGCTAAAGAGTACTACTTGCTGGGTATTTTAGGAAATCCTAGATTGGGTGAGACATCAAAGAGAAGATTGGTAGCCTTTACAGTCTCTTCACCAGAACACATTGGACTCTATCTACACTCCCTTTATAGATCCCCTGAGCCTATTTTGACTGGGAATCCAGAGCTGGGAAGGTTGTCTCCAGGGAGACATTTCTAACAAAATTAGACCTTCAGGAGATAGCAGCAAGAGAAGACAAAAGGAATATTACAAATATATAGAGGCAAGTAAAAGACAAACAGAACAGACTAACATTCATGGTAAGGAACAGGGGAAGCTTTAGCAAAAAGCAAACAAATAAGAAAGCCATAGGCTAAAGAGAGAAACTGAGCACAGAATAATCACATTAAAAAAATTAGTTACCAAGACACCAGCAAAAAATTACAAGCCATACTAAGAAACAGGAAGATATGGCCCAACCAAAGGAACAAATTAAAGCTTCAGATAAAACACAGGATTCAAGACAACTAATCACAGATATCCAAACAAATCTCCTTAATAAATTCAGTGAGATAGCTAAAGAGATTAAGAATATTAAGAAGACACTAGTTGAACACAAAGAATTTGAAAGTTTGCAAAGCAAAGTAACAAATCATATGGGAGTGAAAGACACAATGGAAGGCATTAAAAACACATTGGAGGTATATAATAGTATATTTGAATTGGTTGAGGACAGAATAAGTGAGTTGTAGGACAAAGCATCTGAATATGAAAAGAAAGAACAGAAAAAGAAAAGAATGAAAAAAATGGAAAAAGGTCTCATGGAATTGAATGACAATGTGAAATGCACAAACAAATGTTATAAGTGTCCCAGAATGAGAAGAGAAAGGAAAAGGTGCAGAAAAAATATTTGAGGAAATAATGACTGAAAATTTCCCAACCTTTATGAAAGATGGAAATATCAGTATCCAAGAAGGACAATGCACCAAAACAGAATAAATCTGAATAAACCTGTTCCAAGACACCTACTATTCAGAATGTCAAATGCCAGAGATAGAGAATTCTGAAAGCAGCAAGAGAAAAACAATTCTTCACATACAAGGGATGCTCAATAGGATTAAGCTCAGATTTCTCATTAGGTACCATGGAGGTGAAAAGGCAGTGGTATGATATATTAAAGATTCTCAAAGAGAAACACTGCCAGCCAAGAATTCTTTATCTAGAAAATCTGTCTTTCAAAACTGAGGATGAGTTTAAAGTCTTCACTGATAAACAAAAACTAAAATAGTGTGTCACCAAGAGATCGGATATACAAGAGACGTTAAAGGGAGTGCTGCAACCTGAAAGTAACAGACAGGAGAGAGAGGCCTGGAAAAGGGTGTAGTAATGAAGATTATTAGTAAGGGTAACAAAAAGGGTAAAAAGACAAATAATAATAAGATAGGTCAATGGAAAATCAAAAGATATGTTGGACAAAATAAGCAATGCCTGTACAGTAATAACATTGAAAGTTAATGGATTGAACTCTTCAATCAAAAGACACAGACTGGCAGAATGGATGAAAAAAATCAGTCACCTATATGCTGTGTACAAGAAACTCATCTTACATGCAAGGACAGAAATAGAATGAAAGTAAAAGGTTGGAAAAAGATATTCCATATGAACAGTGGTCAAATAATAGCTGGAGAAGACATACTAATATAGGACAAAACAGACTTTAAATACAAAACTGCTAAAGTCCCAGAGATGAAGAAGGGCATTATATATTAATACAAGGAGGAATTCACCAAGAAGAAGTAACAGTAATAAATATTTATGCACCTAACCAGGTTGCCCCAAAATACATGAGATACACACTTACAAAACTGAAGAGAGAAATAGACATCTCTAAAATAATAGTTGGAGACTTCAAAACCAAAAGTTGGTTCTTTGAGAACATCAACAAAATCAACAAACCCTTAGCTAGACTGACAAAGGAAAAAATAGAGAAGATACAAATAAATAAAGTCAGAAATAAGAGGAGGGACATTACTACTGACCCCATGGAAATAAAAGAGAACATAAGATACTATCAATAACTGTATACCAAAAAACTAGACAATGTAGATGAAATGGGTAAATTCCTAGAAACACATATATGACCTACACTGATCCTAGAAAAATAGATGACCTCAACAAACAAATCACTAAATTGAGGGGGGAAATTCACATGATCATCTCAATTGATGCAGAAAAGGCATTTAACAAAACCCAACATCCCTTCTTGATGAAAACTTCCTGAAAGATAAAAATAGAAGGAAACTTTCTCAACATGATAAAGTACATGTATGAAAAACCCACAGCTAAAATTGAACTCAATGGAGAAAGACTGGAAGCTTTCCCACTGAGAACAGGAGCAAGGCAAGGATGCCCACTGTCACCACAATCAATATTTGCTAGAAATTCTAGCTAGAACAATTAGACAAGCAAGAGAAAGTAAAGGCATCCAAATAGGAAAGGAAGAAGTAAAACTTTCACTATTTGCTGATGACATGATCCTGTATCTAGAAAATCCTGAAAAAAATCCACAACAAAGCTACTAGAACTAATAGAAGAGTTCAGCAAAATGGGAGGATGCAAGATTAATATGCAAAGTCAGTAGTATTTCTATACACAGCTAACAAGCAACCTGAGAAGGAAGTCAGGAAAAAAAATCCATTTACAACAGAAACTAAAAGAATTGAATATATAGGAATAAACTTAACCAAGGACTTAAAGGACTTGTATTCAGAAAACTATGAAACATTGTTAAAATAAGCCAAAGAAGACCTAAATAAAGGGAAGGACATTCCATGTTCATGGATTGGAAGACTAAATATCGTTAAGATGTTAGTTTTACCCAAATTTATCTACAGATTCAATGAAATCTCAATAAAACTTCCAACAGCTTTTTTTACCGAAATGGAATGGCCAATTACCAAATTTATTTGGAAAGGGTAAGAAGTCCTGAATAGTCAAAAAAAAAAAAATCTTAAAAGAAGAATGAAGATGAAGGACTCTCATTTCCTGACTTTAATGCATATTACTTAGCTACATTGGGAAAAACAGCATGGTACTGGCATAATGATAGGTATGTTGACTGGTGGAATAGAATTGAGTGTTCAGAAATAAATCCTCAATTTATGGCACTCTGATTTTTGACAAGAATGCCAAGCCCACCCAGCCGAGGCAGAACAGTCTATTCAACAAATGGTATTGGAATAACTGGATATCCATACCAAAAAAGAAAGAAGGAGGACACCTATATCACACCTTATACAAAAATTAACTCAAAATGGATCTAATATCTAAATATAAAGCTAGAACCATAAAGCTTCTGGAAGAAAATGTAGAGAAGCATCTTCAAGATCTTGTGATAGGTGGTGGTTTCTTAAGCCTTACACCCAAAGCATGAGAATGAAAGAAAGAAAGAAAGAAAAAAAAAAAAGATAAAAGGGACCTACTCAAACTTAAACACTTTTTGTATCAAAGGGCTTTGTCAAGAAGGTGAAAAGGCAGCTTACTCAATGGAGGAAAATATTTGGAAACCATATATCCGATAAGGGTTTGATATCCATGCTATATAAAGAGATCATACAACCCAATGATAAAAAGACAAGCAACCCAATTAAAAATGGGCAAAAGACTTGAATAGACATTTCTCCAAAGAGGAAATACAAATGGCCAAAAAACACATGAAGAAATACTCAATATCATTAGCTATTAGGGAAATTCAGATCAAAACTACACAGAGACAACATTCCACACCTTATAAAATGGCCTTATAAAATTATTAATAAAACGGAAAGCTGCAAGAGCTGGAAAGGATGTGGAGAAATAGGAATACTTCTGGACTGTTCTTCACTGCTGGTGGGAATGTAGAATGGTACAGGCTTTGTGAAACACAGTTTGGCAGTTCTTCAAGAAACTAAATATAGAACTGGCATATGATCCAGCAATCCTGTTACTAGGAATATATTCAGAAGTATGAAAGCAAGGATGCAAACTGACATTTGCACACCAAAGTTCATAGCAGCATTATTCACAATTGTTAAAATATTGAAACTACCCACGTGTCCATTAACTGATGAGTGGATAAACAAAATGTGCTATAAACATACAATGAAATAGTATTAAGCTGTAAGAAGAAATGAAATCTGAGTGCATATTACTACATGGATGTACCTTGAGTACATTACATTGAATGAAATTAGTCAACACAAAAGGACAAATATTTTATGGTTTCACTAAAATGAACTACATACAATGAGTTAACTAACAGAGGTAAACTCTGGAGTCTGTTACTAAGAGATAGAATGTGGGTTGAGGATGGGAGCTGATGCTTAATGTACGTAGACTTTTTAATAAGATTTACTGTAAATGTGTGGAAATGAATAGAGTTGACGGAAATAAATTATAGTGAGTATAACTAACACTGCTGATTTATAAATGTGATTGTGAATGAAAGGGGTAGTCTGTGGATGTAATATTTCAATTGAAAGGAAGCTAGAGAATAATGTAGGGACTTTATAATGTAATTTATGGATTATATTTAACAGTAACAGTGTAATTTGCAGCGATGGCAAAGAACCTATTATTTCAATTCTTAGGGAAAACAATAGGGAAGTATATGGGATTTTTCCTTTTGGAGTAATGAAAACATTCTAAAATTGATGTGATGACAGCACAACTCTGTGATGAATATGGGAGCCACTAAGTGTATACTTTGAATGGATTGTACAAAGTATGGCACTGTATAGCACAGTGAATCTTGTGGTGGAAGTTGGACTGTGGTTAACCGAACAAATATGAGAACATTTTCTCATGAAGTATAACAAGTATATAATACTACTGTAGTGTGTGTATCAATAACCGGCTGGGTTGGGGGAAAATACACTAAATTTAAGATATTGGGTATAGTTAGTAGTAATGTTTTGATGATGCTCTTTCACAGTTTGTAACAATTGTTTCACAATGCAAGGTATGGATGGTGGGATAATGTATGGGAGCACTGTTTGATATAGGCATGTTTCTTTGGTAAGTTCACAACTTTTACTGTACGCTTCTTGTTTATTCACGTATGAATGCTAAATTTCAATTAACAATAGTTTTTAAAAAGTGTATGTAGTTGAAATACAGGGGCTTCTTTGGGATTTGGAGGTTGTCCTGAGTACCGTTGTGGCAACGGATGTAGGCCATTTTAAATCAGCACACACCGCTCAGAACTGTGTGGGAGAGAGTGTAGTCTACGATGTGAACTGTGGTCTATGGTTGGTGGCAAGGCCCCAGGATGTGTAAGTCCATTGAGGGTGGTGGGCCACACTTGTGGGACATGTTTGTGTGGGATGTGGTGGGAGGTGTGGGAGGTGGGCAACATGGGAATCCCAGTGGGTTCTGTGTAATATTTTAGGTAATCTAAGCACCTCTTAAAATATATTTTTATATATATATATATATAAATAACATTTTTGTAAGCAAATGCACATATATGCATATATATTTATATATCATTTTACAAATAGTGGTATGTATTGTGAAAATTTTGATTTTTACCCACAATAAAAAATAAATAAATTAAAAAAAAAAAGTGTATGCATGGAAGATGAACAAACACTTTTAGTAGACCATAGAACACTCGTGATCATCACTTAAAGCTTGAACAGAGCATTTGAAAGATCAATAGCAGAAGATATTATATTACTGTAGGCAGTATATATATTCAGTGTTCCCCTCTAAAGGGGCATGGAATACAAAGGATCATAAATAGCTTCAAGGAAGACTTAATTTCATTATTAGATGGGAGACACATGTTGTGGGTCAACAGAGATATATGGGGTGCATCCCAGCTGTCTGGACACACAAAACCATGCCCACCCATAAAATGTCTCTGGATGCCTCTGTAAACACAATGATGTCAGGCCCCTTGAACCAGACTCAGTGTGGGCATTTGTGGTCACCATTCCAGACCTGTGGCAATGCTGTGGGCATAGCCTCTCTTACCTGTACAGCAGATCTGATCATGTCACTTGAAACTCAGCATGACCTTCCTCAACTTTAGGATACAAATCAAAATCCTTAACACAGCCTGTAAAGCCTGATGTAGTTGTACTCCGCCTGAATTTCTAACCTCCAAGTGGTATTTCTCTTTCCCTTGTTTCTACCTTTTAGGAGAGTTCTTCAAAGGGTCAATCCTCTTTCTCACCACAAAGCATTCCCACTCATTTGTCCATTTGCTGGAAATCTGGCACTTCTACTCATCCTTAAAATTTCAGCTTAAACATTACTGCTTCACGAGAGTGTGTCCATTCTCCCAGCCTTAATCAGTCACCACTGTTAGATATCCAATGGTACTTTCATATTTGTGGCACTCTTCACGCTTGTAGTAACTTGTTCTGCCTCTGTCTTCCCTTCTAGTGCTCTAGGCAGAGGCACTGTCTCAAACTTGACCATATCTCCAGCAATGAACACAGTTTCTGGAGGATAGTAGAGACTCAGTTAACCTCTGGGCTATGAGTACATTAAGTGAAAATAACAAGAAAGAGGTACAATTTGTAGGCAGTTTATTTTTTTGTATTTTTTCAGCATTATTGAGATTTAATTGAACTATAACACATTGCAAATATTTAAAGTATAAAATTTCAAGAGTTTTAACATGTGCATATACCTGTGAAGCCACCCACACAATCAAGATATTGAACATTTCTACCATCCTCAAAAGTTGACCCTGTCACTGACTCCCAGCCCCAGAAAAGCTCTTGTTATTATAGATTAATTTGCATTTTCTAGCATTTTGTATAAATGGAATCAAACAGTATGTATGCTTTTTTTGTTTGGCTTCTTTTTATTAAACATATTTATTTTGAAATTGATCCATGTAGCCTCAGGTAATACCAATGTATCAATAGATTTTTTTTTTCTTTAAATGTTGAATAATTTTCCATTGTATGGATGTAAAACTATTTGGTCATTCTTTCATCTATTGATGGAAATTTGCATTTTTCCAGTATATAGCTATACAAATAAAGCTGTTAGGAACATTCACATGCATGTTTTTGTGTGTTATGTCTTTTAAAATGAGCTGTAGTTTCTCTTTGGTAAATACCAATGAGTAAAATGGCTGGATCATATGTTAGTTCTATATTTAGTTTTTTAATAAATGATCACACTATTTTCCAAAATGGTTACACTATTATATTCCCAATTCTAGTGTATGAGAGATCTAGTTCTGCCACATTCTTGTCAATACTTGATATGGTCAGCCTTTAAAATTTTTACCATTAGCATAGGTGTATAGTGGTATCTCATTATAGTTTCAGTTTGTATTTCCATAATGCCTAATGATGTTGAACATCTTTTCATAGGCTTATTTGCCACCACTTCTTTGATGAAGTATCTGTTTAAAAGTTTGTCTATTTTTAATTGAGTCATTAATTATTTTCATATTGAATTTGGAAAATTCTTTTTATATTCTGCATACAAGTCTTTTGGTAGATACACATTTTGCAAATACTTTCTTCCATTCTGTGATTTGTCTTTTCATTATCACCAGGTGTATTAGTCAGCCAAAGAGGTGCTAATGTAAAATACCAAAAATGGGTTGGTCTTTATAAAGGGTATTTATTTGGAGTAGAAGTCCACAGATACCAGGCCATAAAGTGTTAAGTTTCTTCTCTCACCACAGTCCATTGCCACATGTTAGAGCAAGACAGCTGCCAGCGTTTGCCAGGGTTCAGGCTTCTAGGGTTCCTCTCTTCCCGGGGCTGCGTTTCTCTCTGGGCTTAACTCCTGTTTCCTCCACAAGGTCAGCTGTAGACGATCAGGAGAACGGCTTGCTTCTCTTCTCCTGGGGCCTTCTTTCCAACATCAAAACTGCTTCTCAAAAGACTGCTTTTTTTTTTTTTTTTTTATTATGGGTAAAAATCAAAATTCTCACAATACATACAAACATTTGTAAAATGATATATAAATATATATGCATATATGTGTATTTGCTTACAAAAATGTTATTTATATATATATATATACATATATTTTAAGAGGTGCTTAGATTACCTAAAATATTACACGGAACCCACTGGGATTCCCATGTTGCCCACCTCCCACACCTCCCACCACATCCCACACAAACATCTCCCACAGTGTGGCCCACCAACCTCAATGAACTTACACATCCTGGAGCCTTGCCACCAACCATAGACCACAGTTCACACTGTAGACCACACTCTCTCCCACTCAGTTCTGAGTGGTGTGTGCTGATTTAAAATGGCCTACATCCATTGCCACAACAGTACTCAGGACAACCTCCAACTCCCAAAGAAGCCCCTGTATTTCAACTGCTCATCCCCTCCCTACCCAAAAACTGTCAAGTGGCCACTGGCTCCACCTCCCTGTCTTGCAAAAGACTGCTTTAACTGTCCTTTGCCTTGCCTTTTATATTCGATTCCCCACCCATCAAGGGGTGGGGCTCAACGCCCTAATCATAACCTAATCATGCCCAGATTAACAGATCAGTTTACAAGCATGATCTAATTATATTTTTGGAATTCATAATTACATCAAAATGGCCAACTGTTACACCAGGGTTATTGGAATAATATTTTATATATCCCAATTTATCAGTTTTTTCTTTTATCAATCATGGTTTTTAGTGTCATATCCAAAAAATCTTTGCCTAATCCAAGGTCATAAACATTTCTTATATATTTTCTTCTAGAAGTTTTATAGTTTTGGGTTGTATATTTTGTCTATATTCCATGTGTTAATTTTTGTATATAGTATGAATGGATAGAATTTCTTTTCTTTTTTTTTTAAATATGGAAATCCAATTGTCCCATCACAATCTGTTGAAAAGAATATCTATTCTTAATAGAACTGCTTTTATATTTTGTTAAAAACTAGTTGCCCATATATACTTTGGTCTCTTATGGACTCTGTGTTCTGTTCTTTCATCTATTTGTCTTACTTTGCACTGATACCACACTGTTTTGATTACTATAGATTTTATAAGTACTGAAATTGAGTACTTTTGGTCCTCTGACTTTGTTCTTTTTTTCAAAGTCATTTTGGCTATTTTAGGTCATTTTCATATGACTTTGATAATTAGCTTATAAATTTCTATGAAAAAGCCTGCAGCGATTGTTTAGGATTGCATTCAAACTTTACATCAATTTTGAGAGAATTGGCATTTTATCAATCCCGAGTCTTCCGAACCATGATCAAGCCATCTCCCTGCATTTCTCCATTTATTAAGATTGCATTTAATTTCTCTCAGTAAAGTTTTCTGATTTTCAATGGAAAGACAGGTCTTGCACATTTTTTGTCAGATTTATTTTGAAATATTTTGTTCTTTTCAATGCTACTGTAAATGGCATTTAAAAATAAATTTTGAACATTAATCGGTAGAATAAAAAGTACCATTTATTTTTACATATTAATCTTGTATCCTGCACCCTGCTGAGCACATTTGTTAGTTCAAGTACTTTTCTTGTAGGTTCTATCAGATTATTTATATAGACGATTGTGTCAACTGTGAATATAACCGTTTTACCTTCTTTCTTTCTTCTTTGCAATCTGGATACCTTTATTTTTATTTTGTTTCTTTATTGCACTGGTTAATATGTCCAGTAACATGTTGGATAGCAATGGTGAGAATGGACACCATTGCCTTGTTCCTGAGGTGAGAGGGGAAGCATTGTATCTCACTAAAAACTATGATGTTAGATGTAGTTTTTAAATAGATGCCCTTTATTTGATTGAGGAAATTCATTTCTATTTTTAGTTTGCTGAGCTTTTCCTTTTTTATAATAATTGATGTTGGATATTTTTAATGTGTTCCTTGTGTCTACTAAGAAACTCATTATTTTTTCCGTTTTTTAATATGGTTAATTTTACTGATTTTAAAAAATATATTTTTATTGAAATATATCATTCATACATGAACATATATAAATAATAAGTATATAGTAAAAGTTGTGAACTTGCAAAATAAACATGCATAGCATCCTACAGAGGTCCCATACATCACGCCTCCACCAACACCAGCACTGACATTTACTTCCCCAGACTACCATTTTCAGCCACAATCCCATTTATAAACCAGCTGCTACTCACTATAATGTGTTACCATCAACTCCACACATTTCCACA
Source organism: Tolypeutes matacus (assembly GCA_026826555.1). NCBI lineage: Eukaryota > Metazoa > Chordata > Mammalia > Cingulata > Chlamyphoridae > Tolypeutes > Tolypeutes matacus. The sequence goes on from JAKSZT010054552.1 coordinate 4,624,033, forward strand.
CTCTTACAGACAAGTTAATTAAAACCTCTACATACATTAAGCATCAGTAGTTCTTCTCAGCCCTCCTCTTATCTCCTAATAACCTATACTCTAGGTTTTACCTCCATGCGTTTATTCTTCATATTTAGTTCATATTAATGAGACCATGCAATATTTGTCCTTTTGTGTCTGGCTTACTTCGCTTAGCATATTATCTTCATGATTCATCCATGTTATTTTATGTGTCTCAATTTCATTTCTTCTTACTGAAGCATAGTATTCCGTTGTTAGTATATACCACATTTTCTTTATCCATTCATTGGTTGATGGACATTTGGGTTGTTTCTGTCTTCTGGCAATTGTGAATAACGCCGCTATGAACATCAGTGTGCAGATGCTGTTCGTGTCACAGTTTTTAGTTCTTCTGGATATACTCCTACCAGAGGAATTGTTGGATCATATGGCAGTTCTATATTTAGCTTCCCGAAGAAATGCCAAACTGTCTTCCACAGAGGTTGCACCATTTTACAGTCCCACCAACAGTGAAGGCGTGTTCCTATATTTCTATATCCTCTCCGCACTTATTAATGTTGAGTAATTACTAACTGCCCTGTGGCATGAGCTGACTCTTGGAGATCCTTACTCTGCTGCCATCTTGCCCTCCTCTCAATGATTGCTATTTGAATGCTAAACAAACCTGGCATTCCTTTGATAAACCTCATTTGGTCATGATATATTTTTTAGATCTTGTTGAATTCAGTTTGATGAACTTTGTTTTAAAATTTTTGCACCGGTGTTCTTGAGATGTATTTTTGTTTTCTTGTGAGGTCTTAGTTTGGTGGCCTCAGAGGAGGTGGGACATATTCCATTCTTTTTAACTTTATGGACAAGTTTTCACAGAATACAAAGAGTTGTTGGAATTCACTAGTGAAGCCTTTTGGGCCAGGAATTTTCTTTGTGTGAAAAATTTAAACTAATATTTCAAATTTATTTAATAGGTATAGGGCTATTCATATTATCCATTTTTTCTTCAGGGGGCTTTTTAGAAGAAACCCCTATCATCTAAGTACTTCTATTTGTTGGCATAAAATTGCACATAATATCCTCTTATTGCTTTATTAATATGTGTGGAACCTATAGTGATGTCTCTCCTCCCATTCCTGATAGGTAATCTATATCTTCTCTTTTCTTTCCCTGATCAACCTGGCTAAGGGATTATCAGTTTTATTTTCCTCAAATACAGGTTTGATTTAATTTATTTTCTCTGTTGCTTCTCTTTCATTGAATACTATTTTCAAAGTTATTTCCTTTTTCTGCTTACTTTGGTTTAATTTACTCTTCATTTTCTAGCTTCTTATGTCAGAACTTGAAGTCATGAATATAGGATCTTTATAATGTAAACCTTTATACTATAGACCATTTAGATCTTTTATACAACCTTACAAAATTTTTAGAGAAGACTTTATTGCTTGTAGAATTTTTTTAGAATGAGATATAATTTACAGGTTGTAAATTGTACAACTCCCAAGGGTACAGTTTGATGAATTTTGACAGGTGTATATACTGTATAATCTTTACCCAAATCAAGATATTCAACACTTCCATCACCCCAAAGAGTTTTCTCTGCCCATAAATCCCTCTACACCAACATCCACTGTTATAATTTCTATTGGCATACATTAAGTTTCCCTTTTCTTGAACTTCATGTAAATGGAATTATGCAATAGTCACTCTTTTGGCCACCAAAATATTTTGGAGATCTCTTTATGTCATTAAATACATCAAGTTTTTTCCATGTTTTGTTGAATAATTTTCTTGGTTATTCTATGTAAAGTTGCTATGGATATTCTTGTACAAATCTTTTTTGTGGATGTATTCACTAATTTCTCTTGGGTTTATAGACCTAAGAGTGGAACGTCCAGGTAACTGAATAGCTGTCTGTTTAGCTTTATTATAAACTGCCTAACAGTTTTTATAAGGAGGTATACCATTTTACACTTATAACAGTAATGCATGAGAGTTATATAGTTGCTCTACATCCTTGATAACGCTTGTCGGTCTTTTCAATTTTGTCTACACTGGCAGATATGTGGTGATATTACCCTGTTGATTTATTTTGCATTTCCCTGACTACCAATAAGGTTGAGCAGCTGTCCAGGCACTTATTTTGAAGTATGTGATAAAATATTTTGCCATTAAAATTTCTTTTCTTCAATGCTTTACATGATTCATTTTATAAACTGAATATTACTTCTTTGTACTGTGAACATTTTCTCCCAGTCTCTTACTTACTTTTCTTTCCTTAATACTTTCTATCACACAATTTATTAATATTATCTCAATTTGTGTATGTACTGCTATTAACTTAAATAGCTGAATTGCTTCTAATATTTTTATTTAAATAATATTGAATAAAAATATTGAAATTACATTTTTTACATTTTCCGAGGATGCATTTTAGATGAGATTACATTTATAAGCCAGATATCATATATATTTAAGGGCTATTACTTTCTTTCCCACCTCAGGTATTGTGAGAACACTAAATAAAGAGCTCAAACTAGGCCCTTTGGAACCCCAGTTTGTAATTTTACTTTACCTCTAATAATTATTTTGAGACACAAAATATGATTTCCCCTTTGCTATAATCCTTAACCAATTTCTCATCTATTAAAAAAGAATCCTCCCATCCATCCTCAAGTTCACAATTCATTCTTCACCTGCTCACATCTGCTATTTTTAAGTTGTGCCTTTCTTGATTCGGCATTTTTCTCATAACTGTCTTTCAGAGTTTTGACAAAGTTGATTCAGAGAATTTTGCCTGATTTTTCAGTGTTTCAGTATTTCAGTGGAGCTCCTTATTCTGACATTTTATCTGACGTCACTTTCTTGGAAGCTTTTAAGATTCTCCTTGATAGAATTTGCCCTCTTCCTCTCACTAGATTATAGTTATATACTTGTATTATAACTGTTTTCCCAGTTTGTTTTGGATACAGACTTTATTCTTGTTTGTGCGTATCTCCCTTGCTCAAATTTAAAGCACCCTGAGGGCAAAGTCTTTGCCTTGCATCTTTATACCTCTTCATAATTCTTAATATACTATTTTTTCACATAAGTGTCCAATATATATGGGTTAAATATAATTCAATTACATTAATTTTCATTTTAAATTTTCTTAAAATATCATTTTCTATTATTACCTTAATAGACTTGTGCCTAGTTAAACTTATCTATGTTAAAAATGCTTTTATACTTACTTGGAAGGGGAGATACCATGATCACAAAGCTGGTTTTCCCATGGTGAGACTTATCCATTGCACTCCAGATGTGCTAACCCCTGTGATTTCCCCAAATGCAGGAAACTCAACTGCATAAATTGTGGTAGTGGGGGACTGTGTTCCTGCTCTCCTCTTTAAAAAAATGCTTTTAGAGTAATTTTCTGGCCCATTTTATATATTAAAAAAAAAACTTTGAGTAGGATTTTTTTTAATTTTTTTAAATTTTTTACCAAAACACAAGAGTTACAAGAGTATCCAGTATGAGTTTGGAATTAAAATAAGACTAAAAATTATACTTTGCTCAAGTTCCTGTTTATGTCATCACATTTTAGAAGCTTCTGCAGATCTTCTTAGGTAAAGCTTTGTTTTCCTTATGGAGTACTTTGAACTCTGCTGAAACAGTAGCATGTGGTATACTGTGTGACATGTATTTATTCATATAACTGATTCTCATAAGAGTTTTTAAACTCCTCACCAGGGAAAGACTGTTTTATCTCTTTAACCCCTGTTCCCTGCATAAAGCCATATTTTCAATGACACTCAATACATTTTTTAAATTAAACATAAGTCATTTAAACTTTGAATATTAAAGAGTGAAACAAATAATTTCTAAGGCTACTTAAAGTCTGTGACAGAAATAGCCAAAATGTAAATAAGACCTAAGTGTCCATCAACCAATGAATGGGTAAAATATTGTGGCATATGTACACAATGGAATATTATTTGTCTATAACAAAGAATGAAGTTCTGAGACATGTTGCAACATGGAAGAAACAGGAAAATGTTATGCTCAGTGAAATAAGCAAGACACATAAGAATAAATATTGTATCATGTAACTTGTAAGAGATGTCTAGAAATAGCAAATTAGAAGAAGTTATGTGTTATGAGTGGAGAGGGCCACGGAGGAAGGGGGAGTGTATGTTTGGCAAATATATAGTGTCTGTAAATGAAATTAATTTTTAATAAAATGTCTATGAAAGCACCATAATTGGGTGGACTAAAACAAATTTTAGGTAAGGCAACCATAAAACCAGCTCACTTCTCAGTATTTGGAATAGGATAATGAAACTTGATTAAGTAAAAAGTCTCATGTTATGGCATATACCTCACAATTTACACCAGAATTTCAATTCAAGGTCTCTGTCCCAGGTGTATACCAATTCCAACAATGTCCATATACATGGAGTTCCCTTAGCAAGGTGGCTTTACAGTTACTACAGGTATACAGCTGAGTAATAGGGAGTTTCCTTAAAATTGTGTGGTTATCTTGCTGTGGATTTTAGAGCAGTGAATTGTGATTGTATACATTTAATTGATGAAATTCCAAAGAGGTCACCAGGGAATCTTTAGGGATTTCTTCTTTATATTTTTTTCCTCATCTCATTTTGATTGGAAGTGATAAATTGAAAAACAAGCTAAGCTGTTTCCTAATGTTTTTCCTCTTCTCATTGCTATTAGCTAGTTTTGTCCCCTGTTTACTGAGAATTCTAAAAGATTGGACTGAGGTTTAAGGTCTTAATTAAGATTTAAATGGCAATCTGCTTACTGCATCTTCCTTTCAATTTGCATCAATAAGTACCTGCCAAAAGAATATCCAGAAACATTTTGATGGAAAGTTTGCTTTAGCAATTATCATGCAAGAATCAACCTTTTATATTTTTCTTTTTTATAACTCCTTATCCACTACAATACTACCTATATGTTAAGGTGGTATACTAGAACTGTCTTTACTTCTTCAAAATATTCTAAGATAGTGTCCAGGCCACTAAAGGAGCGTTAGATCCAGCAGGCTTTTGCCACTCCCAGTTCTTAATGATGAAAAGCAAACATCACTGGGCGCAGTTCTGAAGTAACTTGACCAATGTTGAGTTATGATCTGAGCTATGCAAGCTTATCTCATAGTTATTTAGAATCTCTTGTGCCCTTGAAATTCTGATGCCATTCATTCATTCATTTTGCTGATTTAAGAGACTGGGTAAATTCAATCATATATTTATTTGTTTCTGTTTCAGGGTTGCTGAATTCCAGTCCTAAAAACACATGGCAATTGCTATTCTTCTTGGCCCTCCAAATCCACTCTCTACCTATCTCTGCCTTGCAGGAGACTGACTTCGATGGATTGCATCACTAAATCTCATTTGCTTCCTGGTTTCTCTGTGGATTTGGGCAATGTGAGGCATCAGCAGAAGATGAGAGGGTGAGAGGAGAGATAAGTTTATATCCTCAGTTCCATTCTTACAGAGATGGCTGCAACAGCATGCCAAGGGCCACAGCTCCTGTTGGATGGCCCTCTCTAAAGAACATCTCTCAGTAAGTTTCATTAATGTTTTCTCCTCCTACCCTACCCAACTAGTTTCTATCCTTTGGGTACTTCACCAGTTCTTCTTGGTTTCTCTTCACCCACCCTATCAAAATCTTTGTAAATGACCTTGTATTAAATGTTCTTTAATTACCCCATTTGAGCAGTGTGCTATCTCTTTCTTGCCAGAACCCTGACTGTTTTACAATCACCATGCCTACATAAATAAATAGATCTAGATAGATAAAAATATACATTAAAGCATAAGATCATTGATCTTTAGTTGGTAGTAATGTGGTTGACATTTTCCCCCTTTTAACTATAATCTTTCCCACATTTTCGAGCATGTTTTACATTAATAAAAAGAAAAAATACAAATACATAATAAAACACAATAAAGACATGTGATTCAAGTTCAGCTGTGCTCTAGATGCTACTTGTAAATATGTCTTTTCATCCTTATTTAATTCCCTGTTCATTCCACTGTCTGAGAATTTTGTAATCCTCTGGTATGCTTGAACCACTCTCCTCTCACTCTTTCCTACTTATCGAGCTTCAATTTCAATGAAGGAAAACGGATGTGAATTCCCCTAGTTTCATTCATCACTACTTCACAACTCCATAGCTCCAGAACCAATGCCTTTTCCCCTACCCCTTAAGTATTTGAAGTCATTTTTCTCTCCAAGATCTAACCAGTAACCGAGCTCTTAAAATCGTCTCCTCTTACTTCCTGTTATGGATTGAATCATTTCCCCCACAAAGACATGTTCAGGTCCTAACCCTGGTCCTGTGTATGTGAACACATTTGTAAATAGGATCTTTGAAGATGTTAGTAGTCAAGGCAAGTCCAAACTGAATCACTTTTGGCCTTAATCTAATATGACTGGAGTTCTTATAAGCAGAGAAAACTTGGATACAGTAGGAGGAAACAGAGTAGGAGAGAGACAGCCATGTGACAGAGGCAATGATGAAGTTATGGATTGCCAGCCACACACCTCCAGAAGGCTACAGACTTCAGAGGAAGCATGATCCTGCTGACACCTTGATTTTGGACTAATAGCCCCCCAAATTGTGAGATAGTAAATTCCTGTTGTTTAAGCCAACTAGCCTATGGTGTTTGTTATAGCAGCCCTGGCAAACTAAGACACTTGCTGTAGGATTTGTCTTCATGAACTATCTCTTCATCCTCTTCTATATTTAACTTTACCCTTTCCACTAACTTTTTCCATTATCATCTGTAAACCTGCTCCATTTTCTTCCCTCGTCTTTAAAGAGGAAAATGCCTATTCTCCATGATGCATGTCATTCAAGCTCCCATTCTCTCCCATGGTCCTCATAACTTTTTGAAAGAGCAATCTACTTAAGATGTGTCTACCTCTTACTCTTTCCTCTGTCCCCTGTTATCTATTTTGTTCTCTCATTCACTCTTCTGTTGCTGTGTTTTAGAGGTCATCAATAGCACTATGTTTATCAAACCCAATTTGATTCATACTCTGTGCCATTTGAAAACTCCCTCTGAATCCTCTTTTTGCTTCAGTAACATGCCAAACACCTTGTCCTTTTAATTTCCCTCTGGAGATTCCATCTTGGATTCCTTCACTGACTCTTCTTCCTTTGCCTCACATTTTCTATAAGCTTTTTCAAAGTTTGATTTCAGTCTTTTTATTTTACCTAATTTTATACACTCTAGGGCTTTAACAATATTCTTTAATGACCACACATTATATATTTAGCACTCTTTACAGCTACATAGACAAGTTCTCAACTATTTATCAATATCTCAGTAAACTAAACATGGAATTTGAATGTTTTTATTTTAACATACTGCCTCATTCTAATCCCAGCCCCCTTCTTCATGTTTGATGACTTCCTTCAAAGATCTTCCTAACACATATCTTATGTCACCTCCTTTTAAAAGAGTATCCAGATGTTCTCATTTTCTCCAGAATAAAGTCTAAACTCCATAACATGGCACCTAAATTCCATGTGACACCCTGTTTTCTTTTTTCTTCAAATTTGTCTCTGGTTGTTTATCTCTTTGTACCCTATAATCCAACAATGGTGAACTGTGTGGTAATTTCTGAATACACCATGCACTTGCATGTTTTATTTTTATGCTATCCTCTCAGAATGTTCTTTCCCCATCTCTGGTACTGAAGTTCTACTCATTTCTAAAGCATATTTCATATGCCATTAAGTGAAAGTAAATTTCTCTTTTATCCATGTTACCACACCATGTTGTTTTGCAAGCATATTCATTCTATGTTTATAGGTAGTTCTTACCTATTATAATGGGAGCCATTATTTCTTTCCACATCCATGAAGAAAGAAAAATGAATTTTGTGTTCATATTATAGCCAAGTTCCAAGTGGAGAAGGGGGGAAAGGGAAAAAATAATAAATGTCTAGTATTAATATGATACCTAATTTATTTTATATAGAGTATTATATTTTAAGGTATGGTTGTATTAATGGATGTTAAGTGGGGGAGCTCTCACCTTTTTTTTTTTAAATAATTACACAAGAGCTTTTAATTATTTGTGTTTATATATACATACATATATAATTCTGTTTACAAACACAAACTTCGTTAAGTGTATATCTCTATATTGCACCAAATTCTAAATTAAAAATGTTTAGAACAATGAGGATTTATTATAATATATTTTTCTTTCATTTTTATAATATTGTAACACTTCTAAACTCTTTCATGAACATTAGGTACTTCTATGCTTACTATGTTACTGTTATCTAGGGAAAAGAGACCCATTATTTTCCCCTATTTTAAATATAAGCAAGGAGAAGGACAGATAGTTTGAGTAACTTATTTAAGATCACTCATGAGACAAGACACGAGCAGTTTTCCATCCTGGGCTATTGTCCTTTGCCTTATAGAGGTTGCCTTCATGCTGTGCTCCCAATACACCAAATAATTTTTAGATTTTTAACTCATTCCAATTTAACCATTAATTTTATTGCTATTTGCCAATATTTCCAAATAGAAAATTAAATCATGGTAGAAAACTGCTGAAGTCATGTAGTTTCTGGGTTATATGAGGATCATTTTTCCCAGATGATAAATAAAACAGGTCCCCCAATATGTGGTCTAATAGTGAAGGCCTTTGGTTTCCAAGATTGCTTAGGACTTAAAGTGGCAGCATGTGTGACCCAAGAATACCTATAGCAATTGAGCAAGACATATTTAACTGAGGCTATTCCAAAAAGTTTGGGTATCTGTTAATTGTACTTTAAAATTTGGAAAACTCTACAAAAGATCTTCATTCCACTGCTTTGCATGAATTTATATTTTTTCCCAAGAAATGGAGAGCAGCCCATTCATCATTCCTTGTTGTTCAGATTATACTGAATCTCATTCACCTTAGCTGACTAGATTTTTAGAATATGAGTAAATCCTTTGAAGTGGAGAGTTCAACAGAACAAGCCAATGGAGACAGCCAAATAAAATTTGATACTCTGGGAATGGAAAGGAAGTTGTCAAGAAAACATAATCCCCTGTAGATTTTCCTACCTGAAAGACCATACCAAGATTTGGAACCCACCTAGTCGGTGGCAACAAGCCAGGAGAAGCGAGGCACTTCGCCCAAGCCAAGAATTCTAGAAAGGGAAAGACAGGTAAGTGATGAAACAGAGCTTCATTTTAACAACACAGATTGCTACTGCTATCCCAGCCAAATGGCCCACCACGTCTGACAAAGGGGCCATGAGATGAAACAGATGAAGGCTGAAGTGACTGTTCTAAATAACACTGGAAAGTGACAGTAAGGAGGGAGGTGGATAGAGGCAGAAATAGTCAATTCAAGGAAAAATTATAGCCATCTCCACCTGGCAGCATTTCCCTTTGACATCTGCCTTCCTAGGGCTCTTGGGTTTTCTCAGCCCTGGCAAGTAGTGATCAGGTGCTCAGGAAGATATTCTCAGTTCCTGATGGGATGGAGCCTGAGTGGCTGTGCTTTGTCAGTTACCCCACACAGGATGATGAATGGTATAGAGACAAAATTACCACTTCATTGAGTCCTCTACCTCAGTTCAGGAAGCCAATCCTACAGACAAAAGTGAAGAGCATTAGAGAATTATAAAGAGATAGAAAAGGCAGAGAAGCAACTGAGAATATAGGTGACAGCTTGCAGCTAGGACCTTTCTCTTAAAAACTGATTAACCTCTATGTTAGTTCTTTCTGCTTTTCCTTCCAATCATGCTATCTGAGCAAGGTTATACACTTACTAATTTCTTTTTACCCTTTCTTCACTCCACTTCATTCTAATGCTTTTCACGTTTCTATAAATAAGAAATTTATAATAAGGCCTTTTTGGGGGGAATAGAGCCGTGCAATACACTTTTAGCCTTATTTAGTCAAATCCACAATAGAATTGGAAAACTTCACATAAGCTTGATCAGGTCAACTTCCCAATTTTCCAAGTTTTTCTTACTGAACTAGTTTAATGCTATTTGCTTTCCCTTTTTCAAAAGTTGTGTATGAGAAAGTGAATAACTATGGTTCTGCTAAAATGCTACATTGAGTCAATGGATATAATATTTCTGGAAGCCCTTTAATCAAAGGTGAAATATCCTTGATTCAGAAATTCACTATATGGAAGTTTTCTTTAAGAGAGTAATCAGAGATGTGCAAAGTAATTTATCTATTAAGATATATGTTGAAACATTAGAAACAGCTAAAAACTTCAATAGGACATTTAGTAAATTAAATATGATACAGCTATGTGACGGTTTTTTAATCAGCCATTAAAAGTAATTTTACAGAAGAATATTAAATTACATCTTTATAAGTCAGTGTGTTCTAAGTTATGCTTTGATAACAATAATACCAAACTCCCAAATCTTAGTGCCTCATGGAAATATGGATTTATATCTCAATGACACTATGTGTCCACGACAAGCTGACTGGGGGCTCTGCCCACTTCTCCTCACTGTGGGACTCAGGCTGTGGGTGGCTGAATAATGCTGTCCAAACATACCTAGGCCTTATTTGCTGGAACCTGTGTATGTTAACCTATATGGAAAAATGGTCTGTGCAGACGTGATTAAGTGAGGGATCTTGAGATGGCGACATTATCCTGGATTACCCAGTTGGGCCCTAAATATAATCACAAGTAATCTTATAAGATGAAGGAGAGGAATAGTTGAATGCAGACCAAAGAGCAGAAGGCCATGTGATGGAAACAGAGGAAAACGTCGTCAGAGAGAGATGATGCTGTGCCACCGACTTTGAATATGGAAAACAGGGCTTGATTCCAGGCATGCAAGGAATGTAGCTTTAGATGCTGGCAAAGACCAAGGAAATGGATTCTCCCTTAGAGCCTCCAGAGGGACCGCCACCTTGCTTTTAGCTTCCCAAGACTCATTTCAGACTTCTGGCCCACAGAACTGTAAAATAATAAATTCGCATTGTTCTAAGCCACCATGTTTGTGGTGAAAAAAAATTTTTTTCATTTGTATACTTATTTAAAGTTATTTTATTTATTTATTTATTTATTTATTTATTTATTTATTTATTTATTTATTTATTTTATTGTGGGTAAAAATCAAATTTTTCACAATACATACCAATATTTGTAAAGTGATATATAAATATGTATGCATATATGTGCATTTGCTTACAAAAATGTTATTTATATATACATATATTTTAAAAGGTGCTTAGATTACCTAAATATTACATGGAAACTACAGGGATTCCGATGTTCCCCACCTCCCACACCTCCCACCACATCCCACACAAACATCTCCCCTAAGTGTGGCCCATCACCCTCAATGGACTTACACATCCTGGGGCCTTGCCACCAACCATAGACCACAGTTCACATCGTAGACCACACTCTCTCCCACACAGTTCTGAATGGTGTGTGCTAATTTAAAATGGCCTACATCCGTCACCACAACGGTACTCAGGACAACCCCCAAGTCCTGAAAAAGCCCCTGTGTTTCAACTGCACATCCCCTCCCTGCCCCGAAAGTGTCCAGTGGCCACCGGCTCCACCTCACTGTGGTGATTTTTTAATAGCAGCAATAGGAGACTAATATTAATTAATACACTGGCTAATAACACAGGTACTTTCTCGATCTTTGGGGATTCCATGGCTGAACGAAAAGGGGTTTCTCACTGACAATTAAATGCTTTTTTCCAGAAGTGACACATGTAATTTCCACTTATATTTCACTGGTCAGCATGAATTTATGACCCTGTTTGAACACTAGAGGGGCTAGGAATCCTACCACGGGCTTGAAATGAGGAGAACTAGAAATATTTAGTGAACAGCACTCATGACTACCATTATACGGGAAAAGTGGGCAATATAATATATATATATATATATATATATGAACATATGCCTGAAACAGCATAGAAATCTGTATTTTTTTTTTAAGGATTTATTTATTTACTTTTTATTCATTTTACCCCCACCGCAGCCCACACCCTCACTGCCACCATGCCCCGTTTTTGCTGTTTTTGTGTCCATTTGCTGGGCAATTCTCTGTGTCTGTTTCCTGCCCTCTCCTCTCATCCTTCTCCTCCTGTCTTCACCGGGATTTGATCCTGGGAACCTCCAATGTGGAAGAGAGGCGCTCTGCCAACTGCGCCATCTCAGTTCCTGGTTTTTTGGCATGTCTCCTCTTTGCTCTGCCCTGCATCTCTCTCCAGTTACGTCATCATCTTGCTGTGTGGTTCCGGTGGGCCCTGGGGGCTCACCCACTTGGGGGGCCTGGGGGCTTACTTGCTCACAGGGCCTGATGGCGTGCCCGCGCACCTTCTATATTTTTCTTTATTTTACTGGGAGGTCCTGGGGATCGAACCCAGTTCCCTCCATATGAAAAAACGGATGCCCAACCATTTGAGCCACATCTGCCCCCAGCAATATAATATTAAATCAAAATCAAGTTATTACACATTGTAGTCCTAATATGTGAAAATAAAAGAAATGTGCACCTAAACTCAAACATAGAAGATAGCCAACAAATAATCAATATAAATACCATTTTTTCTAGAAAATAACAGTATAAATCATTTTTAAATAATTTTCTTTTTAAGTATTTTCAATTTTTTTCAAATGAATATGCATTTTTATAAACAGGGCAGTGCATGCCCATCCATATGGACCAGCAGTAAAATAGTAGACACAATTAAATTTAATAACTGAAATATAATATTCATTTGTGATAAATATAAAGTCATGAGTTGTGCCCTTCTAGTTTCCTAGAGCTGTCATAACAAAGTACCACAAATTGGGTGGCTTAAGTAATGGAAATTTATTCTCTCACAGTTCTAGGGGCTAGAAGTCCAAAATTAAGGTGTCACCAGAGCCATTCTCCCTCTCTGTGGACTCTAGGAGAGGATATGCTCCATGGTTCTCTCCTAGCTTCTGGTGATCACTGGCCATTGTTGGTGTTCTTTGCTCTGTAGATGCATCATTCCAATGCATCCAATCATCAGCACATCCAAAGCATCATTCCAATGCATGATTGGTATTCCTTGGCTTGTAGATGCATCATTCTAATGTCTCTATCCTCATATGGCCTTCTTGTTTGTCCAAATTTCCTTCTTCTTATAAGGACACAAGTCATTAGAATAGGTTCCCCCCTGCTCCCGTATGACGTCATCTGAACTTGATTGCATTTGTGAAGTCCTTATATCCACATAAGGTCCTATTCATACCCACCAAGGTTGAGGAGTTCAGCATATCTTTTTGGGGAATACAATTTAACCCATAACAGAGACGATCACAGTTAGGAGGGCATGAGAGGAACTTGAAGGCCAAAGAGGTGTTGAAATTTGTTCAAGACATAGCAATTATGTAATATTAGCCTCTGATCAACTTCACCTTCCTTGGTTGCATTTTTTTCAACCACAATGCAATATCCAGTCTTTTGCTTATTAACAAACTGGATAATTTCTTATTTGAAATTTTTCATTATTCTTTCTCTCCCACAGTTTCAATAATGACCTTTGAATAACATGCTCTTAAACATATGTATTTAATTCATTTTTTTCTCTTCAGAAAAGAAATGCCTGGTTCTGGTAAGCTACTTACTTCCTGAAAGAGCCCCATCTCTTCATTTGGGCCGCCCAAGCTCCACCTGCTTGCCTGACACAAAGGAGTCTCTCAATAATGACAATAATTTCAATCAAAAATGGTCTCTGTATCTTTGGAGGTGGACTCCGTCTGGGGATTCAGTTTTGGAAGGAATACTGTATACTGACAAACAGCGTGCTTCCTTTTTTTTTTAATTGATGGAAATGCCACATCTGAGAGAAGATGCTGTCCAGCAGAGCTAAGTATTATTTGGCCGAACTTTGAAATGTTATCCTGTGGAGACCAAAATCTTCTTGGAAGAGTGCAAGAATAGATATCTGTGACCACATTCTGCAGGCTTCTTCTGTCTGGTAAGGGATCTAAAGGCAAGCACATAAATCTTTCCCGGCCTCTGCTTCAACACAGCAATTGTAGATGGCAGGAACATCCAAGAGAATGGCAATTTACCTCATTCCCTGCTGCAACACACAGCAGGTGTTAATTACTTTGTTATTTCAATTGATCAAAACACCCCTAATGCTACAAGGACTCTGGGCACACTTACCAATGCTATTCCCCCCATTTATTTAAAGAGCCTGAGTTGAGTGTTTATTTGTTCAGCCAAAATTCTGGGCTCCAAATTGTTACTGGCTCATTCTTCCCTTAATATAAATTGAATTCCCAGAGTTGACCTTCAGACATGAATTTTTGACACTAACTGCTGTGAGACTATAAGGCGACATTAATGTTTACTCTCTTATTGGGCAAAGGTATGGCCAAGATCCTACCATAAGGCCCCCTAGAACTTGCACCATATAAAGAGTGGTGCCATTCTACCAATCAGGGGGAAATGATACACAGATCTTCTATTTCCTAAATAGTGTGTGTGCATGTCTTGTTTCAATATCTATCAAGTAGGATCAAGATGGTGTCTCTTGAAATTTTTGTGATTTAAATGCACAAACAAAGGTTCATAGGTCCAACTGCTCACTCTAATACCAGAGGAGGCTGTCATTCCTTTCATCCTCTGAACAAAATTGTCCTGGGTTGACATTTAACTGCTTCAATCTGGGAAAGATCAAAAGAAATTGGGAAAACTCTGTCTGAGTCCCTTGAATATAAAACAATTATCTTCTAGGTCAAAAAGACACTGCCAGAAATAGTGAATCTATGCTTCCACAGCCTTTTCCTATCTCTGTGACACCAAAAAATCCTTTTGCCCCTGTTAGCCTCAGTTGTCCAATCTATAGAGTGGAGATAAATACCCCCTGATGTATGCATAGTTTTAAAAGCATAATTAACATTTGATCCATGTAACTAATCAGCATGGGAGACAGGGAAGACTTTATGAATATATCACTTAGCAGATGAAGAACCAAAGCTCAAAAGTGACTTGCTAACAGTTACATGGTCAGTAAGTGAGGAAATAGCACTCACTCCTGAAGGCAGAGGTATAAACTACATGTGCTTTTTATGTCTTACTGCTCTAATATCTATGGTTTTATTAAAAATTTTAAGAAAACTTTTGGAAAGTTTGCAATAACCTTGCAAAAAATAGTAGAGACAAACATCATTTTTCCATACTAAAGAGATACAAGGATAACATAAATAATTTATATCACAAAACAATACAAACCTCATTTTGCCTCTACATCATTTCATTTGAGCAAACAAAATAATATGCGTGAAAACATCTGCATTATCTACTTTCTATTAGTGCTTATGTCCCTTGGCTGACTCTGAACTATTAAACCTAATTTTTCCTCAATCAGTTCATAAAGGTTTTTACTTTTTTCTTCTCCATGACTGTTCTCCCGTTAGCATTCTCAATGAATCACTGCTTGAGAATATATCCAACCCCAGGAACGGAATCAGTTTTTGGCAGAACTGGTTTTCAGGATCAGGACCAGAAATAGCTCCCAAAGCTATTTTTAGGACATTCTCTATTTCCAAGAAAGCTTATCGGAAACCCAAACAGAAACTTCAGGTTTCAGACTAAGCAAATGCTGTATGAGTGGAAGCCTTCGATGACTTACCCTACTTAATATCATTCCTTTTGGCCTTTTAATATATTACATTATATTTGTCTATATACTTCTCTCTTTTTTTTTTTTTTTTTTGGTAAGCAACTTTAAAACAGGAGCCATTAGTAGTTGTGTTTCTTTTCTTTCTTTCCAATTATAGTACATAATAAGGAGAATGACATGGGGGCATAATAGAGAAAGAACATAGGTTTTGGAGTTAGGATTGAATTTGAGTGGTGGATCCACAAATTACCAGATATATGTCATTGGGAAATTCATATAACCACCCTAAATCTCTGATTTTCTGCTTCTGAAAATATGAATAATGATTGAAATACTTCACAAGGTTCTTTGCTAACCATTGAGTCAAAACAGATGAAAGAGTGCCACAGAGGTATAGGAACTATGCAAATTCTAAGTTCCCAAGTTAAACAAAGCCTAGATAGCATATCTTCAAATACTGCCTTGTTTACTTTTGGGCACACAAGTATATTACATTTGAAAGCACCTTCTGCAGTTTGACATGGCCCTATGACTGAGTTATCCAGTGGAATGGACAGAAAGTGATAGATGGTACTTCCAGAACTAATGCATAAAAATACTCAGATAGTCCTTTTTATTCTTTCCGCCGGTTAGATATTGATGCCCAGAATGACCTTGGAAGCTATGAATGACGATGTTAGAGAAAATTGGGAGACAAATTTTCTCCCAAGTTCTGTGGTGGTTTCACCCATCCATGTTTGCAGCACACTTTCAAATACTACAAGGTTTGAAAGAATTAAACGACTCTCAAAAAGACACAAGTCAATTACAAGGCAATCACTCCTATAGTGTCCTGGCATCTAAAAAAATCATCCAGTTACTGCACTCTTTAGTAGGCCAACCTTCAACCCTGTATGGGTTACATTTGTAGTCCTGTTGACAGGCCTGGTTCTGCTTTCATATTTGCTCTTAAGGCACATTATTACACAATGTAGTAACCATGTGCATCTTAACCCTTATGCACAGCAAATTGTACTCTATACATCACAATGCCATATGACCTGTGCAGCTCAATGGATGTTTTGAAAGATATTCCATAAATATATGCTCTCCATTACAGCAAAATATATTTTTCATTTTAATTATAAGTTGGCATCAGGCTTGTCCTCATGACACTCACTGAGAGTCCAGAGCCTGGGAATTATAAGGAAACATTGACTGCCATTATGAAACCCATGGGATACACAAGGAACCTGATGTGGGTTGGAAGCTCCATAAGTACTGGTTGCTTCAAGGCGTGGCCCACAAACTGTGGCAAAGGTGGTAGGAAAGCTCTCCTAATTCATTCCATACCATGCTGACACCTTCACAGCTGTTTCAGTTTTCTGTTGCTTTCATACCTTCTTTGAGCCTTCATCTTTCATCATATTTTTGTGCTTAATTCTTTCATCTTGAACAGTTAACTTAAAGGCTCCTCGTTCATGTTTATCCCTCTATAGTGCCTTCTACAGAACCTGAACAAATTATGAACTTGGCAAGGGCAGATATATTGTATTCTGGATGTATGTATAATAAAGATTGCCACTGCATGGCACCTGAGACAAGGTTTTCAAAGCACATTCATGGACTTTACCTACCATAACTCTGAAATTAGACGGGAAAGAGTCCCCGTTTGACAGGTGAGGGAACAGAAGCTAAGAGAGATAAATAACTTGTGTATATTCATTTGACAAACAAGTGGCAGATTAGAAACCATTCTTCTCTAACTTCCAATCTAGTGTTCATTCTGCTGAATCATACACATCAACTCTAACACCCCAGGTGGATGGTGATGACACAGAGACAGGAACTCTCTATCTTGAACTGGCCACAGTCATGTTGGTACCTTACAAAATATCCGTCAGAAAAAAAAAAGATAAATAAAAGGGAGAGCTAAAGATTTTGCCCTCAGGACTTATTTAGGGCATTTCTGAGTGAGTATTACTTCTGAATAAACCAGATTTACTGGAGTAGCTTGACCAAACAAATGCTAAAATTGGCAGCGGTGAGCAAATAAGCAATGGCTGCTTGAGCTAGAGTTGCAGCTTTTTTATTACAATTGACCCAGATATTTAAGTGGGGCATCTTAAATGTTGAGAAAGAACTTTGGAATTTTTCTAAAACCAAGAATATTAATTTGGAAGGGAACCCCAAGTGTGAGAACTTGGAATATTGACAAGATTATAGGAACATTATATATAACTTGGCAGAGTCTAAGAGCTTAAATTGTTGTCACTTCATTTGTACCCTAAACTAGAGTATATCTCTAAGTCTTCCTTGCAGTTAGGTGTGGCCATAAGAATAATATTTTTTCAAAAGAGATATAAGTAAGAATGGTGTGTGACACTTTTAGGTATAGATCATAAAGCACTACTGCATGTAGATCCATGAATTTTTCCCATAGGGCATGTCAAAATCACAAGATGGAAGGACCCTGGATCCCTGTATGACCACATGTAGGAGAGTATCTCTGTCCACCAGAGTACTTCCAAGCTTGGGTCTCCTTACTTCACTGTAGCTTATCCTAACTAATACATATGGCCAACAGAAGTATGTAATGTAGCAAAGAGGATATAAAAATTGAGGT
Organism: Tolypeutes matacus; assembly: GCA_026826555.1. NCBI lineage: Eukaryota > Metazoa > Chordata > Mammalia > Cingulata > Chlamyphoridae > Tolypeutes > Tolypeutes matacus. Next base: position 4,642,269 of record JAKSZT010054552.1, read on the forward strand.
AGCTATTGGTACTCCTGAAGGATCATGCCTTGGAAAGAACTTTCAGAAAAACAATCGTTAATTAAAATACAGCAACATTTCAAGAGATTCCTATTTTATCCATTGATTTGAAAAAATGAAATAGTACCATTTATCCTCCAGTCAGGAATGTTTTTAAAGAAAAAGTTGAAGTTTTATTTTCTTTACAAATATCTCAGCTTTTGGTCTAAGGCTAATTGTATTTTAAGTGTAAAAGGGACTCTCCAAAAGTAATGATCAGGTTGTACTGTGACTGTTTTAGGAGTTTAAGAATAATTTATAACATTTATAAAAGAAATAGAATCGGTTAAATTTTGAATTTGAAATATTATATAATATAGATATCATGATAGCATATCTACCATATCTATATGTTTTCATATACTCCTATCATTTCTCAATCATCATCTATCAACTATCTCATCTATCAATCAATCAATCATCTATCAACCAATTTATCAATCTATCTACCTTATATCTTCCTATATATCTATGAATTTACCTGTCTAACTCCCTATCAACTACCTGTTATGGGCTCTGAAATCAGAATGTTAAAACCCAGCAATGTCAATCACTTTGGATGAGTGATAAATCTCTCCGGTTTTCATTTGTTGTGATTTTAAATGAGTGGTGGCCATGGAAATGCTCTACTTGGTGAGATCTCTTGCTTCAGGGAACATGACTGACTGATGGCCCCAGCTGCTGACTTCCTGGGTCCACCCCTGGGTTCAACAGAGGTACTAAGCTAGCAGGCCCATTCCTGCGAGATGAGGAATACCTTAGCAGGCGACTTAGGCCTGGGGACTCCCCTCACAGTGGCCGGAACTTGCCTAGAACTGCTCTAAAGCATGCAACTCTTCCTACCCAATCCTCCTGCCTTGCTATCTGAAGGCTCACCTTGTTTCCTCTGTGCTCTTCCCCTTTGTCCTTCAGAGCAATTTCCCCAATTAATTGCTCACATACTATTCCCATTATTGAGGACCTGAAATAACACATTGCTTGTGGAGGACTTAGCACAAAGTAAGTGATTGATACATATTGATTATTATTTATGTTATTTTTATTCATAATTTTATTGTGGCAAACATGGGGGCAGGGAAGACCCAGGGTCCACACTCACGATTAGGAAATACATATACAGCTTCAGAAGTTCTTTTATTATAGAGTGCCTTCAGGGAATATTATGTAATTGTCACTTAAAAATAATGTGGAATATAAAAATCCATAATAAACAAATATGGGGCTCATTCCAAACCCAAGATTTGATTTATATTTTAGGTTCTTAAAAATCACCTTCAGTTCATCTTAATTTTAGAGATGTGGAGGAAAATGGTTGAAGGATTAAAGGAAAAGAACACTGGCTTATCATGTATTAGACAGGTGAATTTTACAAAGAGAACACAAATTAGTTCTTTCCCCTATTTTTTGCAGGCTCTGAGAAAAAGGGAATGAGTAGAAAATAGGATAAGTGATTAAAAACCTTCTTAAATGACCAAAGTAACAGAGCTTTATTTTCCATTTGTGTACTGTTACTACAAGGCAGACATTAACTTTATTTTTTTATTAACAACTTTATTTCAAATTAAAAATAAAAGGCAGCTCAACAAGTTAAGGAAATATTGCTCCTAAAAAGCTCCTTTTTCAGGCACTTTTATCTCATCTAGTTCCAACTGCTAACTCAGTTATTCTTCTAGTTAAAGGATAAAGACATTAACATTTACTGAATGTTGAACCCAAACAGCCTGATGTTAAATGATTCAGGGGCATCTATTGGCTGGAGAAGTCAAAGCACAGCCTGTCACTGGACTACTATAGCCTTAAATGAATTTCCGTATGTGAACAACTTATTTATTAATGAATGATAATAAAGTAAAACCTGTGTGCCAGGTGCTAGAGAAATGTGGATAGAAGATTAGTTAAACAATAAAAACACAAGCAGTAATTAATACCACTTCCTGATTGTCCACTGTGGGCCTGGCATTTTATGTAAATTATCTCATTAAATCTTCTCAACAATATTGTGAAGTCTTCTTGATTTTGTGGGTGAGAAAACTGGGACCAGTCTAAAAACAGAAGCAAGATTCTAACCTGGGTTAAAGTGGGACCAGAACATTTGTTCTTTTTTTTTTTTTTTTTAATATATATACTTTTAAATTTTTAAAAAGATATTTAGATTACATAAATGTTACATAAAAAAATATAGGTAATTCCTACATGCCCTGCTCCCTACCCCTCCCACATTTTCCCACATTAGCAACAGCCTTCATTAGTGTGGTACATTTGTTACAATTGATGAACTCATTTTGGAGCATTACCTCTGTATTAGTCAGGGTTGTCTCAGGAAACAGAATCAACAGGAGATAACTGTCAATAATATGAGATTTTATAAGAGTCTCTCATGCGACGATGTGGATGCACAAGTCCAGGTTCCGCAGGCAGGCTGCAAACCAGGGCCTTCGATGAAAGTCCAGTGAAGATCCTTGATGAGTTTCTGGGAGACGTTGGCTGTCCAAAGACGAGGTGGGAAATTCTCTCTGAATGTTGGAATCACTTCCCCTTTTAAGTCATTCAACTGATTGAATAAAGCATCACTCATTGCTGATGGCAATCTCCCTGATTGATGTAGAAGTAATCTTAATTTTAGAGATATGGAGAAAAACTCACTGGTGACTATCTATGCAGTAAACTCACTGGTGACTAAAGTCCATAAATGTCCTTGTATTACAATTAGCCCAGTGCTTGCTTGACCAAACACCTGGACACAATTGCCTGGCCGAGTTGACACATGAACCTAACCATCACAACCATTAAGTATGGATTATAGTTTACATTGTAGTTTACACTCTCTCCCACAAAATTTTGTAAATTATGACAAGATATATAATGGCCTGTATCAGTCATTGCAATGTCATTCAGGACAAATCCCAAGTCCTGAAAATGCCCCCAAATGATACCTGTTTTTCCCTCTCCCTCCCCTCAGAAACTCCAGTGGCCACTGCCTCCACATCAATGATAAAAGTTCTTCCATTGTTAGAATTGCAATAAGTCCATGGTAGAATACCAGTAAATCTACTCTAGTCGATCATTCATTCTCCAATCCTGAGGATTCTGAGATGGTGATGCCCACTCCTCCTCTAACTGAGATTGAGCTTAGATCCCATGGGGCAGATGGATGGAACTGTCTTGCTTGCAGTTGCAGACTCTCTCTGTTCCTTGGGACGGACATTGTCCATCATTATCTCCTTGTTAGTTGTCTTGGGTGAGTCCAATGAACTGGAGAATAGGTGTTGCAACTCTGTTGAGAGTCAGGGCCCAGACATTTGTTTTGAACCACTGCAGCATGGACAGTCCACAGTGGATGGAGCCTGCCACCGAAATAGAATGACGTGTCAGGAGAGGTAGTTTTAGGGAAGATAAATTGTGAATAATTATTGTATGTTGTAGCATTCACTGCAGGCAATAGATATTATTCTAAGTTTGGAACAGAAAAGCAAGATCAGACATGCAAGCCATTGGTATAAGCAAGAGCAGCCCCCTGGCCTCTCAGTCTTGGAAGATTTGTTTTCAGGGCTAGGGGGCAATATGCCGGAAGAGATGGAGGGGAGTGGATTAAGTATAAACAGCTTGAAATGCAGACGATGGAGATTTGGCACTTGCGGTTTAATGATCTCTCTTTTGGCAGTTGGGGATTCCTAGGCTTGGGGTCCTGGCTTGAGGGGATCAGGGCTTCGCTTAGGGGCATAGCTGTGGAAAAGGAAAGCAGGGAGTTGAGGGGGATGGTGGACAAGAAAAAAAAAAGCTTAGGAAAGAGGCATTGGGTGCATCTGACTGAGCTCATGTAAAGGACACGAGAAAAAACAGCATGCAAGGATCCACTGTCCTGTTATAGGGTTCCATGCTGGAATATCAGGGAAGTCAGGAAATGTCTATGGACAGAAAACAGTAACAACCAAACGCCACAGCCCCTATTACAACATTTATCAAATATTTTGGTAACTTGCCAGGTACCAAGAAGCTGGACCGCGTGGTCTCTTAGACCCCCATTTAGGGGTAGAATTGCCTGCAAACAAAGGGCTCCTGGGTCAAGAAAGAGCTGCCCAGGCCCAATGATAAGTCAACTGCCAGGAGCTCAGGGAGTTTTGCAGTTGCTCTCACCCCACCCTCTCCGCCAGCTATGCTTATCCCCCATCTCCCCAGCCTCTTAGTGTTTTTCTGCAGCTCATGTAGGCCCGGGACACGCAGCTAGCAGTGGGCGGCCAAGCACAATGACCTCCACCCGGTCGGCTAATCAGGCCCTATTATGCTGGGTAAAGTGGCACTGATGTGCCTCTTAAAACCTTACCACGGACACACCTACCGTCTGACACTGTGCAATTAGCCCTGCGCGCAGCAGCGCAGTATTACCCCATCACGCAAATCATTATTTGGTATTCAGTGCAGCCCGGGTGCACGCAGAGTGCCTCTGCCCTTGTAGGCTAAAGGATTGAGGGGTGTTATTCTTTCCATTGTGAAAAAGTATTAATTTTCCTGAACATTTTCTCCGAAGAAAACCACTTTGCCACATTGTCATCTGATCCATTATGATTTTACCCCACTGGGAAATGTTACCCCTGCATCAGACTGAGAAATCCTACCTTGCTGAGCATTCGTTTATGTGCTGGATGGGAGAAGATTATCTGGGGAGTTCTATGAGATTCTAGTCCACCAGATAATGATATAGAAAGCCTCTGTGACATCCCTCTGTGCTTTACATTCTCTAAAGGCTCAGCCAAAGGCCAATGCTCCCCACACCCCACCCCACACACATGCACACTCACACATACACACAGACACACACTCAACACTCACACAGCATGCACACAGGGACACACAAACACACTGACATTCGCACACACCACACAGACACAAACACACATATAGACACACAGCACACACATTACATACACACAGACACACACAGAACACACAACATACACACAGACACACACTCATACACATACAGCCCAGACTCTGTTTTTCAAATCCAATTCAAAATAGGACAGACAGAGCAATGTTACAAAGGTAAACTTCCACAGGAAAAAAAAAAAAACATACTTGAAGGTTACTCTCAAAGCAGGCCTGGGGATTTTCATATTAAAAATATCAGGATTTATAATATCCCATGTACAAAGGTATTTTAAATAATAAGAACAGAACATTCAGAAACCTGGACTCCTGGAAAATCTCAGATACATTGTTGTCAGGGGCAGGAGAGCCAGGGGTCACGGGAGCCTGGGAGTGAGCTTTGCTGAGCCGTAAACTAAACCATTGTGCCTTCTTTCCCGTGGTGTTTTCTGGGAGAGAAAGGAATGCATTTGGGGAGTACTATTTACACTCAACCTATTGGAAGTGGCAACCGAAATTCACCGGTGAGGGGCATCAGAGTAGGTAGGGCAGGAAATGAAAGGTTTTAGGATAATGTAAATGATTCCCTTTAGTGCTGTTTTTATAAACAGAGAATAAGAAAGTTCCCACCGTTCTCCACATCTGTTTTAATAAATCTGTAGTCTCAAGAATTGAGACAACTATCCCTCTACAACTTTAATAAATGAAAATAAAAGCCGAGCCCTACATTAAGCAAAACATTTCAATAGCTGCTTTTTGTTACTATGGGTCTGACAGGGGGCAGACCCCTATGCCTAATTCTGCTTCAGCTCCTGTTCTAAAATCTGCAGAATCCTGTTCTGAAATCTGAAATCCTGTTCTTGGGAGGTGCCAAGAGAACAGTTTTTGCTGAATTTCCAGCTGGAAACTTTAGGAATTAAAACATCCCAATATGCCAGTACTCATGCTATTTCTGGTCTTGTTATGAATAAGATATGACTAAGAATATGGACTTTCAGATTCTGGCAGGAAAAAAAGAGTCTTTAACTTGAAACACTCAAGAATTTTCAAATACTTACCTATTTATTTAAGGTGGGCGATGGTGCTACTGGCCAACGAAAAGGCCTGTTCCCTTGAATATTTTGTGCTATAGAAATGTTTAAAATATGTTTGCTCCCTTTTCCAGGGCTCCTTCAGAAGTCATATCTTCTAATATTATGCCTGCGCTTTTTTAGGTGGTTGATATTTACGTATCAGAATATCTTCAAGCACAGGAAATTTCCTTTTCTTTTATTAAACCCCAGATTCCCTAAATGTTTAGGTAAACAAACTTGAAGAAAATAATTGAATGTAAAGGACTGGAACCAATGTCAGCACATATTCTAATGAGCTATATCCACAGTGAACTGGTATACCAACGAGACCACCTGCTCTAGGCAGACAGATGGCGGCCCTATGGGGGTCATGACTCCCCTTGTAAAGAAAGCTGGAGCCACAGACGTGCACAATTTTGGCAGGGAAAAAAGACCAGGGCATTGACACTTTACAGAAGATCATGGTGACTTTGTAAAAGAAATGTCAACACTCTCAGCTCCCCGACTCATTTCTATCCTCCATCATTTTATGGCATAGGACAGCCATATCATTGCAGAAGCACATTTTCCAAAGAGGAAGAATAGGGTGGGAAATTAGCATTCTCAGAGGCTCTGGCAATCATGCAGATGGAATACTCTGAATGCCTTGTATAACAAAAATAAAACACAGAGCTGTGTTTCTATTTGCATCTATACTCTCCTAATAGCAACCATACAGTAGTGTTAGATTTTGGATGATTAAAGAGAGCACTGAAGGGGGGGAAGTGACAGAGAGAGAGAGAGAGAGAGAGAGAGAGAGAGAGAGAGAGAGAGAGAGGTTAGATCGAAAAGAGAGACACACATTGGATAAGAATCCTATTTTTAGGAGAGTGTATCCCTGAGATACACTATGAGGAGATTATTAGAAAGCTATGTTTAAAGAAGAAAATTAGAACTTTTAGTGGGTTAAAATTATTCTCTGGCTTTTAGTGAGCAAATAAACCAAATTTACATTAAAATGGAATCATAGAAGATGGTAAAGTAGATTATCATTTGGCCCCATACAAGATATGGATTGATTTTTATATTAAATGTTTGAATTTTTCAGACTTTACAATTCCTTTTTCATTTTTTCTGGAAACCAGGTTTTCCATTATTGAGAAAATTTTGGTTGTATTTATTTTATAGGCAGTGGATAGGTAAATTCATTCACTCATATATGTAGTTATGTAGTAAGCACTTAGTATGATCCAGATTGTTAGTATTTCTCAACAGAGAGGTTATTGCCATGTGGCTGGGACATGTCTCCATCGATGGGAATTGTCTTGCAAGCCATTTAGAATTACTGGTCCCCACCAATTAAATGCTTGGAACATGATGCAGTTACTGTGACACCCTGTGGCAGTTTGAGATTATTTATGAATCCCCCAAAAAGAAAGATTATGTTTGGAAACTAATCTATTCTTCTGCGTGTGATACCCTTTGATTGTATTAAATCCAAAGGATTCAAGTTTACTTGATTAAATCAATTTTGGGCTTTTGATTTGACCACATCAGTAAGGCATGACTCAGGCCTTGGTAGGCCTATATAAATGGACACTCACCCAAGGAGACACAAGAAGAGAGAGTGAGAACTCTGTCATGTTTGATCCTGGGGCCCTGGGGAGAGATGAGCCATTCTCCCAATAGTGTGCAGCCAAAGAGAACAGAGCAGCTGAGCAGCTGAGAAGGCCTGGAAGAAATGAGTTCTACACCAGAGATTGATGTAGGAAACCCTGAGATACCAGGCAGAGATCGCCCGCCATCTTGCTTCAACATATGGCAACTGACTTTGGTGAAAAAGTACCTCTTACGGCACCTTGAGCTGGCCTTTCTAGGGCCTTGAGAATGTAAGGTTTTACCCCCAATAAATACCCTTTATAAAAGCCAACAGATTTCTGATACTTTGCATCAGCACCCCTTTGGCAGACTAATATCCCCCCCCCCCCCCAAAAAAAAAAGCCTACTCTCAATCCAAACATTCTCTGAAGAGGGAAGGACACTGCCACCCTCACTTTTCCAGGTTGAGTAGTCTTGAAAGAGGCTATGGATATACAAATGGTTCCTAACTCCAAGTAATGAACACTGTGGTAGAGAAATAGAGTTGCAAGTCCTGCCAATTTTAAAACATCTTACTCATAGCCAGTTCAGAGCTCAAATCATCTCTTCTCTGAGGTTAGGGCTTTCATATGAATATCATCAGTGTATGTCAGATGGCTGGTCTGTCAGAGATCTCCTCATCCTTGTGGAATCCATTTCCCTGGTCAGGCTGGTTCTATCTCTTATGGACAGCCTCTGTTGCAGGAACTGTCTTCCTGGAGGTGATGAGTGGGTGACGGGGAATGTGTGTGTGGGGTGTTATACCACCTTACTCTGTACTTCACTGCTGAGGAACTTCTCTTCAGAGAAGCAACTTTGGTTCCCTTCAGCCCTGCCAGCAGTTCATTCCTAATCTCTTATTTAGGCAGAGTTTCCCACATCTGGCCCAGCAGCCATAGACGTGTCTTATAGCACATGCTCATCTCAACCTTCTGTGGGGACACAGGAACAAATGAGGATTTCTTGTTAACGTTTTGAGAACCACAGAGTACTAAGATGGGGTGAGAATTTTCTCTTGCCCTTCCCAGATCTAAAACATCAAATTCCCTTGAAGACTGATGACATGGGCTATTAGAGTTGATCATCCACCCCTAGAAAGCTGTAGATTAGAAAAGGGACCAGGCCATATGTGTAAGTGCAGTCCCACCTTCAGTGTACATATTGAAAAGTGAGACAAGAGAAACTGAAACAAACAAACAAACAAACAAACAAACAAACAAACAAAAAAAAAACACCAAACAGTTGAACACCCTACTGGGTCTCTAGAATGCTCTCCCTAAATCTATCCCTGAGCTCTGTTCTTCCAGGAGCACTAAGGTGGGTCCACAAGATTTACAACTCAGCAAAGAGTCATGCAGAAGAAAAGATCCTTCTCTATCAAGCATGATGCTTCCAGCTATGATAAGCAGAAAATCCTACTGGCAGCAAATTCTAACATTCATTGTTCACCTAACAAGAAGTTCAGAGCCCAGGGGTCTCAAAAATATCATCAACAAACAGATGCCTTTTACCCATTTTTCATAAAGGGTTTGCCTTTGCCTTTATGGTTCTCACCTCATGGTTGAAAGACCCTGGATTATAGCATCACCATGGGCCAGGATGTTCTCATGCAACAGCAGTCATTTGAAACAATTTGCAGAAGGGGACAAAGTGCCTTCTTTTTGCTAGACTCTCACTTCCATCAGGAAACCCCAAAACCCTATAGCTGACTTACAGCTCAATGGAAAGACCAAGTTCCATACAATATCTAGACCAATCAAGGCAAAGGTGTAAGAAAAGACAGCCTGGCTTAGATCCATCATAATTCACACTGAGGGTATAGACACATGACCACACAATTTTAAATAAAACTAAGATAGGATGTGTTTAGGTAGGAAAAAGAGAGGATAGATTTGGATAAGCACCAGAAGAGAAATCAGTTACACCCTCTTCTTATAGGTACACCAAAATATCATGTATTATTCTTTGGGAGTTCCCATAATTTGGCTTCAGGGCAAGACATTAATGCTTGGGCAGGTCTTAGCAACATCTGTGGGACGATGCCTAACCTAGAATTCTTACAACTCATTGAACTGTCTCTGAATTTGGAATGCAGGGTATTGTTGGTTTTAGTTTGAAGCAGAAATTATGCACTGTAGGAAAATTCCTACAGAATATCCTGTTAGACTTGAAAGTGCCATGAAATGCTATCATTGACAATATGGAAACTTAGGAAGTTAAGAGTAGCCCTTATAATAATAATATGAATTCTGGGATGGGATGCTGCAAATTTGGGGTAAAAATTTCAAGGACTAAGTACCATTTTCCAATAAAAGGAACTGAGATTCCTTGTAGAAATGGATGATTCTAGGAATGGAGCAGGAAATGTAAAAGATGAATCTGAAACATCAGAAGGTAAGTGCTCAAAAATCAAAAGGTTGGAGGCATATAAAAGGGTCATCATGGCCAACATAAAAGGCTCCCTTATGGCCAATGCTGGGACCATCTGAGCAACAAAATAAGAAAGAGTTTTGGATTATAACCCAAAGTATAAAAAAATATGCATGAGTCCCAACTAATATAAATAAATGAAGGAAGAATTCTATGTAATACATGTAGATCCCCTCTCCAAGAGGTAGAGCTGAGTAATTCCCCACCCCCTTGAGTGTGGGCTAGCATGCTTCCAAAGAATAGAGTATAAAAAGGGAAAAATGGTAACTTAACTGTGGAGAAACCTGGTAAACAATACATTAACCAAGTCATCATGGTCAGCGTGTCCAGTAATGTCATATTGTCATCATCTAACCCCAGATATTATATCACGAGAACAGCACTTCCCTTCTGAGGTGTTTTTTTCCTAAACCCATAACCACAGTCTAATTATGAGAAAAACATCAGATAATCCCAAATGGAAAGGCATCCTACAAAGTATCTGACTAGTTCTCCTCAAACCTGTGAAGGTCATGACAAATAAAGAAAGACTGAGAAACTGTCACAAGTCAGAGGCAACTGAGGAGATAATGACATCTAAATGCAATGTAGCATTCTGGATTGGATTCTGGAACAGAAAAAAAGAATATTGGTTAAAAAATACAGGGTTTAGTTAATAGTAATGCACCCATGGTGGTTTCCTAGTTACCATAGTAATGGTAAAACGTCAACCTTAGGGGACACTGGAGAAAGTTGTATGGGGACTCGCTATACTACCATTCCAACTTTTAAAACCCTTCCTGTATTAAAAAAATTTTTAAAAATCAAACAGAAGGTAGAATTTACCCTCAACAGGAGGGTTATGGCTTAATGGGAAATGATTTTCTACGTAATGCAAAGTGTGAGAGATGCTTGAAGAATTTTGATCAGGGGGAAAAAACTAGAGAGAGTAAATTGGAATCAGTGTGGAGAGGCCTGTGACAGGGAGCTGGGAGCAGAGGCATGATGAGTTTAAATATACAGCATAAATAAAAAGGCTATTGCAACTGCTGAAGAAAGAAATCATGTGACCCTCGGTTTGGAGTCTGTGTGTGTGAGTCTACATATATATGGCAAACAGCATTAGAACAAAGATATTTTTTGTCAAGGGCTGACAATATCAATGCATACATCTTATAATAAAAGAAAACATAGGTCATTGCTTCTATTTGGGTGCATTAGCTCCTAATTGGATCCTTTCAGTTGCTGTAAAGCTTTTTGAGAAACAGACAAAGGGCACATCACTTTATCGTTGGAAAATAACATTGTAATCTTGGCCCTCTCTCAGTTATTCACTATGTACTCTCAGTCTAATTACTTTTGGTAGAAACAGCTTTTCCATTTCTAAAACATGGCGATTGAAATAGAATGCCTTTGATTTCTCCCCAAATTCCCAACATTCCATGATTAGATATTTTTATAGAAAGATAGTTGTTGGGGATGTTGCAACATAATTTACTGCATTTGGCAAACTATTGGGTTCTGAGATGATTAATTAGTTTGCTATGAGGACTAAGGGGATAATTAATATTCTCTGCATGTTTACTATTCTAAATATTTTTTTAAATCTTTGATGATTTTTTTAATCACATGAAGGTGCTGTTGGACTAAATAACATAAGATTATTTCATTACTAAGAATTCATCTCAAACTCTGCTGTTTTATGAAATTTCTATTACTTTCAATATGAAGATCCATGTCTTCAGCATTTCCAAGCAGTGAGACTTGTTTTGTAGTTATGAAATTGTTCGCAGTTTTAAAACTGTTCCTAAAAATGGTTTCCATGTTTTAAAACTGATGAAAAAGAATTCAATCATTGAAAAATTAGACAGCTTGTTCTGCAATGGATGTTCACTTTAAAAAACAGCCAAAATTATTACAAAATTATATAAATCTGCACTAAATTTTTGTCAACTATTATTAATACAAGGAAGCTGTTTAGTCCAAGACTAAGTGAACAATTTAACACAGCAAGAAAATTTTGAAGCTGAGAAATTTGATCTGATTTTATTGAGGGAAGGCAACAAATAAATAAAACATCTATTACTTAATTACAATCATTAATTTTTTTCCTGAAGGAGACTGAAGGATATTTGTTACTCATAGCATTTACAGTCCAATGCCACATCTGTTTCCTATTGAATCTTGTCCCCTAATCATTTCAGATTTTAAAATTTCTTTTGACATTACAAAAATAAAGTCTTTTGAAATTAAAAAAATAAACTTGTCTTTATAAATATTTTACTTGTCTATATGTAGTATTGCACTTATGAAGTGCCTATTGGCAATTTATAGCATTTGTACACAGTAAATCTCTACCCCCCAATTTATAACAACACAAGGCACACCAGATCCTTTAGAATAAAAACTCACTAGTCAGGCAAATCTTTGTGATTGCAATTGAATTTCATTATCTTTTAGGGACATACATGAAGCTTTCAAAAGTAGCAAAAGGAAGATCTCAAGATACCGATCGTGGTTTTTTTAAGCAATTCCTACAATCTGTCGAAATTGTTGGAGGAAGAGTACTTTGGCTTTGCCTTATGAATTAGAGTAGCAATCCAAATCTGATCTATCAGAAACTATGGAAGTTCACTTTTCTTTGGCTTTTTGCTTGGCTCAGTTTCATTTTATGCCTTTATAGAATATTTTCTACATTGTTAATTTCATGAAATTTAGAATGTTGAAAGCATACATCAACATGAAAGAGACAAAAAATAAATGTATGGTTAGAAATATAACCCAGGAGAACACACAAAAATCTGTGGACAATCTGAAAAAGGATTTTGATATTCAAATGACTTGTTCTGACAATTTTAGAGAAATAAAGTAGGAGATGCTCATCTCCATGGGGGCACACCCTCATACGTCATTTTAAGGTTAGCATTAATAAATATCCCTACAGCTGCATTGTTGCAAACACCATGACCTTTACCAGGGCTAACTTTCTGAGTCTTCTTTCTTAATTGCATTCCATCTCTTCTATTAAGCCAACACTTACTTTTCAACTATTTTGAGCACCTTCTCGGTGTTAATCAAAAAGAAGAAAACCAGACCTTCTGTAGGCTCCATCTCCACTGTCCCCTGTGGTATCTTTAGTCCATGGGACAGCCTTGACTTTCACTTTTGTTTCTATGACCCATAGACAAAGCCCACCTGGGCAATAACAAAGAAGGAAGGAATAAATGGAACTCAATATTAAAGAAGTATTTTTAAAGTGGCTGAAAAGTCATAGCCTCATGTTTGCTTTTTTCAATATAACATCAGAACTCACAGTCCTTGATCTTTGAGCCTTTTATTTCAGACCACCGAACCATGTTGCTTCTATGAATAGGTGGACGAAGACTTAGAAATGCCTTTGCAGTGAGGGGTGAATTTGGGAAATATACCTAGAACAAAGAAGCAATGGTGCCTTCCTAATTTATCTTGTTACCACCGCTTCTTAAATCTGAGGTCGACTGCTTCCATATGATTGAAAACTATGCAAAGTTCCACTTCTGATGAGGGTAGAGCATAAAGGTTTACAAACAAAATTTAAAATTCCTGATCGGATTTATACACTTGCCCTGAGTGTATAAGAATGATTCATTTCAAAATAAATGCACCAATGATGCAGAAGATTATTCCTAGATTTGAGAATGAAAATAACTTGACAATATGAAAAAAGGAGAGATGAGTCTAAAAACAGTAGCGTTGGCATATAATTAATTTTAATATATTGAAACATATTTAGCAAATATAAGTAGGTCCTCAAGTCTTCCATTTGACATTCTAAGATTATAGTTTTCTTTAAAAGAATATTAACAATCAGGAAGTGTGACTTTCCTGCATTTCAAATTAGGAACCTTATCCTCGAGTCGGTGGTTTTAAAAGGGCCAGGCTTATAGACATAGCCATTAGCTTTACATACCCCTGGTGTCTCTGAGTAGTAAAACAGAACATTATCTCTTAGTTTCAATTTTCTTACATAATGCAGATATAATTCTTTATTATACTTAAAGTATTCCTCATCACACATATTGCTGCTGATTAAAAATATTGACAGTAAAACGATTATGATTATATATGATTTTGTGGGAAAGAAAGACCATAGTTCATACAGGTGATAAGGAATTTTTCCTATCAGGGGTAAAAATATCCAGAATATGTTCTCTCTGTGTGTGTGTTCTCTGACATAGGTGACCCTCTGGTACTCTGAATTGTAATTGAGCAACAGACATTCAAGCATGGAACAAAATGGTAAGACATAATTAGAATCGTTCAATTGGACTTTATAAAATTTAAAGAATTCATTCACTTAAGATTAAACCAACACCTCTTCACAAGCCCTCTGAAAAAGAATAAATAGTAATTTTGCTCAGAAGCTATTGTTGGTTGAATCAAAGCATCATCTCAATGGAAAATACACAGAGAGGTCATTTAAAGTGTTAAATATTACTAAAAAAAAATAGCAGCTTTACATAAGTACTCTGTAGCCTATTCTACTAGTCTACAATGTGGCTAAAAGTGCAAAACGTGCGTTAAGATTGCCATAGAAATTAAGTGCCCATGTGATTGGTTTTCATAATGCCGTATGGGAGCTGGTGAATAATTCTCCAACTTTCTCTTCTCTGGTTGCAAGAAGCTTTCACATGTCCACTGGGGAGGCTGGGTATGCATTAGAGGAACAAGAGGAAGAAATCAACTTTTACTATTTGAAGTCACTGAAATTTTGAGGTTGTTTCTTAAGGCAGCATATCTAGCTATACTGATTGACACAGATCTTTTGCCTTAAATAAACAGCTTTTTTTTAAAAAAACCTGCCTGTTATACAGGGCTATCAAATCCCTGTGATTTTAAGCTGAGGAGATAAATTTTCAAGAGACAGTGGATCTTCTATTTGTTTTCTAGAATATCACTAAAATTTATTCATCAGGACTCTAGTAACAACAAAGGGAAGTAAGTTCCTCTGGTTCATGAAAGTCACAAAAGAAGTTACCATTTTTATGTCACTAATTCACTTTTCTAAAGCTTCTCAAAGTCACCATTATAGGAACATGTTTGAGCGTATTAAAAATCTCTCCCCACCTCCTTTCCTCCCCAGGTCTCTCTCTCTCTCTCTCTCTTCCTTTCAATCTTCTCCCAAGATTTCAATGCCACAAGCTTAAAGATATCTTGGGCCACATTGCTGTAACTTTAGAGAGCTATAGTGGGTTGGTCATTCAAATACCCAATGGAGAATCATCATAAAAAGAAAAACATGGGAAAACTTTTGATACATTTGGTACAAGATGAAGATCTCTATAGATGAATAAAGTTTTATAACCAAAAGGAAAGGCTTTACAAAACGGAAAAAGCTTACAGAAGTCCTCTAACGTAACGAAAAGTGACAGATTTCACTTCTTTTATTCCTTCTCTATTGTATTTAATCCATACAGCAGTCTCATCTAGAAATATTTTCAGCATTTTTGCACTATGACAGAGTATTTATAAATTGTTCATACTGATAATAACAGCAGAGCTGGGCTCCAAACCCAAGTTTGACCCCCCACATCTACGAGATATATAAATATAAGTCATCTGCTCAGTACTCCCTAGGAAACCCCCAGAATGTGGCTCCAGTGTGGGCTCCATGGAAACCCCAGGGAGATTCTAAAGAACTTTTGAAAATTAATAACCTTATACAAACTCATATTTCAATAATTAACATGCAATTTTAGAGCTGTTCTACTATGCACCATGAATGAAATTTTAAGTTAATGAACCTAAATTGAGCAATATCAATGGGTCATATAATTTCACAGATGTTCAATGGGAAAATCTATCAAATGACTGTCATTTTCCATATTGTTTGTAATAACAAAAACAGATTTTTCTTATACACAGATGAAAATTATTTTGTGATGCATTCTTATTTAGAATAAGCAGTATTGTGTTGCAATGTCTCAAATGCTCTGCTCCCCATAAAGCATCTTCTGTGTTGCAGGAGGCAGGGCAGTTGAGACCATTGCAGAGAGCCTGCTACCATATTATTTACACAGGCGTTACCAAAGTTTGTGGCAGAAACAATAAATGTAGTACTCAAGAAGCTCTCAAGAATACAAGTGTAATTTAATCCATTCATTATTAACCTCAATTCTTTACTTTATAACTACAACTACTACCCACAGGGCAGGCTTCCCCATTTCCCCCAAAACTAATCAAACAACAAAAATACTTACTTCCAAGACCTTCCAATCAAACAACAAAAATACTTACTTTCAAGACCTTTCAAGACCTTCCTAAAGATTGGTCAGGGTTTAACCAGAGAAGCAGTGTATATATACTACAGGAAAGCAGATTATATATGTATGTATACACACACACACACACACAAACACAGAAGGAGAGACTTATTACAAGACAATTACTTACAGAACAATTATGAAGAAATGAAGACTAGCTAAGCAAGTCTGAAATCCAAAGGGCAGGCCATGAGGAATGGAACACCATAAGTAGGCTGGAACTCAGAGGCAGGAGTCAAGGCTTCTGTCCACAGACAGAACTTCTTCTTCTTTTAGGGGTAATCTCAGCCCTGCCTTTAAGAACTTTTAACTGATTGAATCAGGCCCACCCAGAGTATCTAAGATACTCTTACTTACTTGAAGTCAATTGATTAGGGGCCTTAATTAAATCTGTAAAATAACTTCGCAGCAATGCTTAGATTAGTATTGGATTGAATAACTGGGGGATGTATCCTAACCAATTGATGTATCAAAAAAGCCATCACATTGGATATCTTGACCACATTTTACTTCATTTACATTGTATTTTTTATTAGCTTGATCATAAACATTACTTGACCATATGAATGCTTAAAGCAAAAGGAGGACCAATTGCCAGGGCAACAAAAGGAGGAGCATGTTCTGAATAATCTCAGTTGGAGCTTTTCTTTCACTTGGTTGAAATCAGCTCTCTTCACTTTTTGTGATGGTAAACCTACTAACATTTAAATTTTCACCTTATGTTGTCTGTTGATTCTTAAGGATTTATTGACCTGTGTATTTTTTGTTAACCTTATTGTCTTAATTCCCTTAATTTTTAACTTGCCTTGATATTTTTAATTTCCCTTATATGGTAAATTTGTGTGCTCAAAACTGCATAGCCAACAATAGGCAAATAATAGACATGAAAAGTCATCAGATTGAGATTAAAAAAGAGATGCAATTATGATGAAGTGTTGTAAAGTCAATAGTGGAATGAAAATCTACATGGAAAATAGCTATGAACAAGACTGATTCATCAAAAATCGAATGCACAGAAAAACAATGAAAGAAAAAATGATGGCTATATGGGACAAACCATGAAAAAGCAACATAAAAACATTTGGCATTCTTTTACAATATATAAGGAAAAACATTTGAGAAGAAGCAAGAGCTGAAAAACTCTAATGGTTGCATTATTTCCTAAGACAAAGAAAGATTTGTGAATGCAGATTGATAAGATTTCTCATCTGCCAAGGAAAATTAATAAACTGTCATTTACTAATTTCCTGTACAAAAAATTTTAAAATGTCAATTAAAGAATTCTTTAAATATCCAGCCAGCAAAAATAGGTTACATTAAAGGAAACAAAATCAGGCAGGCTTCTTAGATGTCTACATATCATTAAATTTTAAAAAATTGCAAAGGAGGGTTTCTACATACTTTTGAGCAATATGAAACTAAATTTTATGCCAATTGGATTCCATTTCTGTAATTTAATGGAAACAGTCCTGTTGTCTATGCTGTCAACCCTTCTTTAAAATGAATAATTAAAAATACTGATTGAAGGATTCTAGAGGAATATGGCAGAGACACACCAGGATGCAAAATTTCTCTTTATTTCAGCCTAAGGAAATTACAAATATAAATAAATAAATAAATAAATAAATATAAATAAATAAATAAATAAATAAATAAATAAATAAATAAATAAATAAAATAAACTTTCAAGAATAAACCAGTAACAAATGAGCAAATGAAGATTTAAATCCACTGCCAGACTTTTGCTTCAAGACTTTACAGAGTAACTCTGTACGACTGACCTTCCCTGAGGCTGTACAAAATATATGCAGGAACTACTTTCCAGTAGAGCAGAACTGGGATTCTGGAAAGAAGGAAAATTTTATGGATGGAAGTGTGTATCCCCAAAAGACATGTTTATGTCCTAATTGTTGCTCTTGTGAATGTGGACTTATTTGTAAATAGGACCTCTGAAGATACTATTAGTTAACATGAAGTCAAACTGGGTTAGGGTCACCCTTAATCCAATAGTACAGATGTCCTTAAAAGCAGAGGAGATTTTGACATAGGTTAGCAGCAGACAGAGAGACAGAGGCAGAGACTGAGTTACATCGTAAGCCAAGGAACATCATGGACTGTTGACCACTGCAAGAACCCTAGAGACTTTAGGGGAAGTGTGGCCCTGCTGACACTGGTTTCAGGCTACCAGCCTCCAGAACTGTGAGTCAAAAAATTTCTGTGACTGAAGCCAGCTAGCCTGTAGTACTTTGTTGCATCAGCTCTGGCAAACTAAGATAGAAACATGGGCATTATCCCTTACATTTGACCTGGCAGTAATTTCCTTACCGTTGCAAGAAGTGGACTTAAACCAAAGCATGGCAATCTCTCTGAGCTGAGGAGGCATTGATGAGAGTACAGAGTTTGGGGTCACTGAAGCAATTAGAATTTGTGCAACAGGGCCCAGGCAGAATTCTTAGTGCAACTTTCCCATTGGTATCGATGGAGATGCATATAGTGAGACTATGTAACACCTAGTAATGATGCCTTCCATCTTCACTGGTTGAAGAACTGTGACTAGAGATCAAATAATTCTGGAAGCCATTGGATTTCTGGCCCAGCCAGTTAGGGTTGAAAAACCTCACAGATAAGCATAGGCATTCTGGTGAGATCCCCATAAAGGCCATAATTTAAGAATAAGGTCCATATCCTAAAATAAGTGCTGTGTGCTAGGAATAAGAACAAATCCAAAATAGATGCAAACCAAGAAGAATATAACTAAGATTAACAGAATTTAAAAACTCCAATGGTAATCTAACTTACTAGAAGAACAAAATTCAACACCTTTTTTGGAAGATTATCTGGCCCAGGCACCTCATTTTTCAACCACAACGTCCAAAATAGATTAAAAATTACTAGGTATTGAAAAAGCAACAAAAAGTGACCCATAATCAAGTACAAGTTGCAATAAGCATATCCTGTGATAGAAATAGTAGACAAAGACTTTAAGAGTGTTATCACAAATATGTTAAGGACTTAAAATAAAAATTATACAGAATGAGACATCAGACTGGGGATTATAGCAGAAAAATGTAACTAATAAAAATTTGAAATATCTAAAATAGAAAATAAATTAGAAAAGCCTTAGAGCAGGTTGAAGAATGTAGAAAAAAAAATAATTAACTTGAAAATAGATCAATGAAATGATCCATTCTGAATAACAGAAAACTAGAATTAAAAAACAGAGATTCAGTGATCTTTATAACAAGATCAAGGCTGCTAATGTAAAAATTTGAGTCCCTCATGACTCCCAGGAAGGAGCTTCCCTGGCACTGAGGGATTATTACCAAACATTAATCAGCAAAACACTTGGAGGAAAAACCTTGACCCAAAGGGGGAAATATTAAATAAAACAGAGTTTTTTTTATGGCTAAGAGGTTTCAAAGTGAGTTGAGAGGTCATTATGGAGTTTATGCTTATGAAGATTTCAGCCAGACTTCACAAACTGCCACAGTAAACAAAGCCTCAAACTAAAGTGCTCCTGAGGGACCCAGGGACATCTGGACACGGCAGGCAAACCACACAGCCTCATGAAATCAATGCCCCTTTGGCAGTCTTTACCTGGGAATATGTGAAAAACTATTTCTCCCAAATAACTCATTTATAAATCCCTTAATTATGATATTTTTACTCCTTTTATTTGAATTTATAATTTTCAATTTACCTGTTAAGTAAATTTCTCAGACTTAACATCTTCAGATTGTTCCTATGCTGATTGAGTCCTGAAACCCAGGAGAGTAGGAGCCAACTCCCACTCTCTAGTTCTCCTGGCTTGCCCTGGACACCTAACAAAAACAAACAAACAAAAAAACAAAAATTGACAAGTCCCATCCCAAAAACAAGGAGTATCTTCAACTGCAAGCAAAACAATTCCTTTCCTCTGCCCCATAATATCTAAGCCCCTTCTTAGCCTGTAGCAGTCAGAGTGGACCTTGTTACAAATCCCTCAAGATTGAGGAATGAACAATAAGAAGGGGGGAGTGTAACCACTGAGTAAAGCAGATTTATTTTTATTGTAGTTAGTATCTGTGTTAACTAGGTATTGATATAAAAACATACTGTGTTAAATAAAAAATTATTTGAGTTCCCAAAACAAAGGAAAGTGATACTGTGGCAGAAACTATATATCTAAAGGAACCATGTCTGGAATTTTCCCAAATTTGATTAAAATGATCTTACTTCAGTTAACCCTAACAAGTATAAATAGAAGATAAATCATACTTACGTATATTATACCCAGCAGAACAACAAAACTAAAGAAATTAAGGATGATTTTCATCAGGGCAAAAATATATTCCAGAAGATGATGTAATGAAATTATTAAAATGCTGAAAGGAAAAATAAAACCAGTCAATTCAGAATTCGTATCACACAAAAATAGCTTTCAACTATGAGTGTGAAATAAAGAAGCTTTTAGATAAACAGAAACAAAAGCAATTTGTCACGAGCAGATCTGTACTACAAGAAACGCTGAAGGTATTCTGGTTAAAGGAAATCATAATAGAGAAAACTTTGATTAATATTAAAGCATAAAGACATAATAACAGACTTCTTTTCTTAATTGTTTTACTTAAAATACCACTGACTGTTCAAAAACCAACCCCACAACACAGCATTGCAACATTGCAATGAGGCTTTATTACTGATGTAGAACGTAAAATATATAGCAAAACTATCACAAAGGATTGGGAGTAACTGAAATTATACTTTTATATATTTTATGAAGTGGTACAATGTTAATTCTAAGTGGATTCTAACAATTTAAGAATCGATTTTTAATTCCTAGAGCAACCAGTAAAAGCAATACAAAAAAAATAGAGCGAATTAGCCAATAGATAAAACTTATTGACTATTTTCCAAAGTGGCATAAACAATGGAACAGAGGGGGGAAATGATGGAACAAAGAGAAAACAGAAGGCACAGTAGTAGGTATAAATCCAGACATCCCAATTATTACAATAAACCATTCAATTAAAATGTAGAAATTGTCAGAGTAGAAAAACAAGTCCCAACTCTATTTTCCTTCTTCCTGAAGTACATTTTTTAGAAATTCATTTGTGAATGGAAAAGTCTCTCTGTCTCAGAATGTCTTTATATTTTCCTCATTTTTAAATGATGGTATACTGAGTATACAATTCTACATCAACAGTTATTTTTCTTCCAATGTTTGGGAGAAGCAATGAAGCAATGTAGTGGATAAGATAACTAAGGGATTACCTAGAGAGAGAAGACTTGTGGTACTGCCCTACTGAACAACCATATTTAAGTGGCAGGAGGAGGAAGAGGAATCTACAAGAGTCTGTGAAAGAGTAGTGGGAGTAGTAGTGGGAGTTCTTTGGATTGCATGACTTGTTAAACACAGTGGCCTGTGTTGATGGGGTGATAGATGGACTACAGTGAATTAAAGAGTTTGGGAGTGGTGAAACAAAGAGGAGATCAAATGTAGAGAGTTTATTTATGAGGTTTAGAAGTAAATCAAGAACTGATTTTTTTTACCCAGGTGAAATCTACTTATCTCATAGGATTTGGGTGAGGGGAAATCATAACAAAATACAAAATCAGTTCTTGTGGAAAAACAAGCTGATAGAGAAATATCAGTAAGCCAAATCTGTTTGCATTGTAATTTTAAATAGTTTTGCTATTTAATTTGTGTATGATTAATTTTTTTCATATCAAAAAAAAAGAAAAAAGAAGTAAATCACAGGAAAGAGAGAAGATAGTAGCTAGACAAGGAGTCAGGAAGGATATTAATTGCATTGTTAAGGGTTTAGAATGTATTTAATGTGTAGGAGTGCTGAAAGTAGAGAGGAAGATGCTGCTAACAAAGAAGAGAAATAGTTTCATAAATAATGTAAATATACTAGGTTGTAGAAGGTGAAATCCCCAGGTGGAGGGTTTAGGCAGAACATATTTTATTCATAGTATAAGAGTTTGGCATTTACTACATAGAGGGAAGAAAAAATAAGAGGGAGCCAGAGAGCAAGGAAGGGAGGTTCATGAATTGGTAGAAGCCCTTCTATTCCTCTCTGTAGAAAGAAAGATAGGCATCAATAGACTTTGACTTTGTAAATGAAGTATACTAAAAAAATAAATGGTGGTCAGAGAAAGAAATGCATGGTTTCATGATTTCAGGGATGACAAGGATCAGAGTTTTCTTTTGGGAAGGAGTGTCAAGTACAGTAGGGGAGGATGTCCTATAATTGGGGAGATTATAGGAAAGGAGAAGCCAGCATAATACCTGAGCACTGAAGTCTCTCCATGTGCTAGCTGGATATTGATGGAGAGAGAGGAAGACTGTGATCCAAAGCCTTCTATGAATGAAGAGGCAGTAAATAGATAATTAAACTAAATAGGTAGAGGACAAAGAAAGGCTATTCATTCAGCCAAATGAGAACAAGTGAAGGCAATTTGTTCAGAGCTTGCTACAGTAAGGGAGCCAGCTACTACCATTTGCTTTTGGCAGAAACACAAAGGCAGACATAGGAGAAGGAAAGCTGTATAGTAGAAAAAGGGAAGGTTTCAAATATGTCCTGATTGGGGCTGTTGGAATGGCAAAGCTGAAGACTAGCTAACTAAAAGCAAGACATCCTATGTCATTGGGTATTGGAGCATATTTGGCTTTCTCTGCTTGGTCCTAACATAGGGGCTTTAAAAATTAGGAGGGCTGTCAGGTATTGATCAAGTCTTGACCATTTGGGGCTGACTATACAGTGGTTGTTGTTTGGACTGGTTGCTGCAGGTTGCAGGTAAGAATTCTATTTTTATATGTGGTCTTGCCATTGCTCCTTTGTATATTCAGTCTCTCAATTTGGTAAATAATATAAGATTATAATTGGTGGGATGAAAGAGTCCCATTGGATATTGAGATAACAGATCTATGCAAGAATGATTAGCTTCTACTAGAGTGTGCTGTGGAGGAATGAGTCCCTCAGAGGAGAGCTGGTTTCCAGACCAGGGAGTGTAAAAAGTGTCCAGTGATGTGGGAAACTCAGGAAGTTTGTGATGGGATCAAATCAGAGCTGGGTGGAAAGATCTGGAAACAATGGAAGAGAGGACGCTTTGCATAGCATCTATCAGCTCTGCTGACCAGTGGAAATGATTGCATGTGGAAGTATAATTGACCTGGATAGGCTTCCCTTTTTCATATTGTCTGAGAGCACTCATGATATGATTCATGGCCAGATTTAGCTGACCTCCAGCTTGCTGAAAGAAAACTAGACCCATCATGCTCAGTAGCATTTGCACCAACTAGCAAAATTGTTGAGGATGCAAGTGGTTGGGCCCCACCCCAGATGTACTGAATCAGAAACACTGGGAGAGGAGCCTGGAATTTTGCATTTTTACAAAGCCCTCCAGGTGATTCCGATGCACACACACAAGTTTAAGAATCACTGGCCATGGCCATTGGAGGGTATCTGAGGAGCCGGAGTCTGAGATATCTAGATTTATTTGTGGTTGTGAAAGGGACACTGAAGGACAGGCTAGGAGATGACAGCAGTTGGCAGCAGGTCAGGAGACAGGGCAATGGATTTCCTTATGATGGTGACCAAGTGTTCACAATTGTTGCTTGCTTATATCCTGCCTTGTCTTGATTAAAATATAGTCGGGCTTTTCTCCTCCCCACAGGCACCTGCTGGCTCAAAGTTGGTTCAAGGTTGCTTGAGCAAGCACTAAAAAGCAGAACATGCCCCCTTAGGTCTTCTCCCGAGGATGTGATGTCCACAGAAGACACATGTCCTATCAGACCATGCTCAATCCCCTCCTTTGCCCAACTTCCCCTTACTTATTGTGTACCTCTGCCTATAAAAGAAAAGCCACTTTCTATTTGATTGTGAATGGCTGACTCCTTTCCTATAGCAACTTCTGAATAAATAGCCTAGGTTTGTTCTTATCTGGGAGTTCTTCATTTATTTCCATAGAGCCAATCTCCTTTGCTACAGCCACCATGTCCTGCTCTGGCCTCTGGACTTGGCAGCCCCTGTCACCTAGCTGGGCTTAGACAGACAGGGCCAGGCTTCCCACTAACAAGGTTTCCATCACCCCAGTATGTAGTGGGGCCACCTTCCTCACCTTACTTGGGTTTTAACATCATACAACAGATTCTCCTCCCACTTGCAGTCCCACACAACAACTTCCTTATCCCACTGAGGCTCCCAATCTAGCCAGCCCCTGACTCTCCTCCCCTGAGCTTGAGGGATGCCTTCGCCATCCTTCTTGCGATCCTACACCCCCGTTGGGGTCACTACCCTGCAGCCCCCTTCATGCGTCTTGGATGCTGCCCCACCCACATACCCATGCAGGTACCCACAACTTTCTTGTCTCTATCTAATGACTTTTGGTATTAATTTTCAATGAAGGAAGGGAAGGTTAATAGGAATGTGAAAGAGAATAAGAAAAGGGAAACTACCTGCATCAATAGTTTGAAATAGAGGAAATGATATATTGGATTTGGGTTTTAGAGAGATGTTTTAGGAAACAATGTGGGTGTGGGTGAGAGATGATAAAGATGGTGGGCTCAGTCCTGGAAAATTAACAGGACTGCAATATATCAGAAGATGCTGAGATGGGTCAGAAATAGGGCAGTGAGGACAGGACGTTCAAAAAGAAAAAAGGAAGAAAGACACATTTTTGAGGCTAAAAGAAACGGATGATTAATTAGATAACCTGGAGGTGAGGAAATGAAGGAGTAAAAGCTGCCTATGAGTTTTAGTTTCCAGTTTGGGATATTCTTTCTTTAAATAAGATTGTTTGGTTTCTCACCTTCCTACTCCTAGTCTCTTAGTTCTGTGCCTTTTTAAGATTCACACTCTCATGTGCACCTCTTAAATTGTAGTATATCCTTTAAATTTCTCACTAAAGAGCTCTCTTACCAGTAAATATTCCCAGATATTTATCTTCTCAGATGACATAATCCATATTTATAAATTAGCCAAATCATTTTTTTTATTCCTAGGGACCTTATCTTTTGTCATATTTCTTCTTTGATTCCATACTTAAAAAAAAACATATATAGTAACAATTTTCATAAAATACCTGACTACCAGACTCTATAGTACTATCCGAAATATGAATCACCAGTAGATCATAATGTCAATAGAAAGCAGGGAAAAGAACACTGCTAAAAAAGTTATTTAAATTGCAGCAGAAGCAGCAACCATGAACTTGAATGTTATTCAAACTACTAAAGTACGCATTTCTCATTGAGGACATGGCTTCTGTCCAATTAAAAAAAAATGACTGGAGTGAACATCAAAGAATGAAATAGAAAACAAAAATTAGAAACAGTTTTGTAATCAAAGTTTTGGAACAGGCAAGCAAATGCAACCTTTTTCAATTTCTGGAAGTTGAAGTCTATATCACCAATTTCTTTTTCATTTCTTTTTCCTGCTCCAATATCCATAAGCCATTATCAGCAGAAGCACAGGCAAAACCTTGCTGTCATGGACAGCTCCTCCTCGCTGGAAGTAATAAGACATACTCAATTCAATTCCTTCTCCAGGGATGGTGCCCTAAAAAAAAAAAATCAGTTAATACATTTTGAACAACAGAATCTATAGAATCTCAAGAAAGATAGGGAATAAGAAATTAAGTATTTGGAACTTCTTGGGTTATAACTTTGGCCTTAAATATCAGTAGGCATCTTTTGATTTTAATTCATCTTTCTTTACCTTATTTTCAATTTTCTCATATTTAATTTTTATGAACTAAGTCTCATCATAGTACCTGACAAATATGAAGTATTCAGTAAGTGTTTGGTACTTAAACAGACTTGGCATCTTAGACTTTTCCATGTCACAAAAGGATATAAAATTATGATATATTGATTTAGAAGGCTCTAATATGGTGGGCAATTCCTTACAAAGTTGTTTATTTATTAAGAGAACTTGTTGATAGTTTTCTATCTTCAAAGCACTAGGCTCAAGTCTGGAAGAGAATAAAATGATTAATTACTAAGGCCCTGTCTTAAAAGAGTATTTGATATCATAGCAGGCATACAATGTGGAATTATTTAACTATGCTCTGCCAGTTATGTTGAAAGTGTATTAATCTTTGAAATTTCTATTAGGATGTAGAGAATGAACAAAGGAAGGAAGAGAAAAATCAAATGTAACATGAAAATAGTTGTTCTAAGATAATCAGTTTAAAATACCTATATTTTCTGTGCTGATTTGGATAGCTACAAAAAAAGAGATACTAATGCACTCCACATATTCTTGTTTCTTAGACTTGATGACTGTTGGTGAGTTAATCATGCCTCCCACAAAAGACATATTCAATCCTACCCCTGGTCCTATGGTCTTATGGGTATGAAGCTATTTGTAAATATGATCTTTGAATATGTTATTAGCTGAGGTGTGGCCAAAACAAATGCAGGTGAGCCTTAATACAATATGACTGAAATCCTTATAAGCAGAAGAAATCCAGATGTAGTCAGTTTGTAGAGACAGAAATATCAGCAAAAAATGTGCAGACTTGGCATTCAATACTTTCCAAATATTTCAATCCATACTACTTTTCTAATTTTATCATCCATTATTCCCTGTGGTAGAATCACACTATGTGTTCAACACACCATTTTCTTTTACCCCTGGATATTTAGGAAGACTACATTTCTCATACCCCCTGGTATCCAGGTGATACCATGTGTCAAATTCTGGTAAGTGAAATGTGGGCAGAAATGATGTCCAGTGCATCCAGGCTGCCCTCAAAATCTTTTTACATGAGAGCCTCTTTTTTCCCAATAATATATATATATTTAAAGATACTTAGATTACACAAATGCTACACAAAAAATATAGGGATTTCCATATGCCCCACTCCCCTTACCTCCCACACCCTCCCACATAACATGCAGAACTGTGTGGGAGAGAGTGTAGACTACAATGTGAACTATGGTCCATGCTTAATGGCAAAGCCCTAAGGTGCGTTTATCAACTGTAATGAATGTGCCACAATAATGAAGAGCCTTTTTAAATTTTCGTCTTTTTGACTGTAGGTCAGCTGAACTCCTCGAGGAGAACCTAGAAGAGGGTGTCATATCAAAATGAAAAGGATTCAAGATTGCCGAGTCACTGTGTGCAATGTTGTCTACAAAAGCAATTGCTACAACTATGATGGGAACAAGAAATTTAATTTAATTTGTCAAGTCACTGAGCTTTGGAGTTTGCTGCAAGCACTAATGTTAACTGCCCTATTACATTCTATACATGCAGGCTGGACTCCATACTGTTCCTTATGTATTCCCAGTCCAACTCACTCTTGGAACTTTTGCCTGGAGTACACTTCCCAACATATCCATTTTCTGAAATCCTGCCCATATTCCAGACTCAAATCAAATACTATCACCCTATCGATTCTTTCTCCCTCATCTCCAATCAAATGAAACTCTCTCTCTCTCTGTCTACACACACACACACACACATGCACGTGGGTGCACCACATACTTATAAATATATATTCAGGATTCTCCAGGGAAACAGAAAAAATAGGATATATAGATTTATTTTAAGGAATTGGCTAATGCAATTGTTGGGGCTGGCAAGTTTTAAATCTGTAGGCAGCTGGAAACTCAGTCAGATTTTAAGCTACAGTCTTGAGGCAAAATTTCATCTTCTCTGGGAAATCTAGTTTTGCATTAAGACAATCAAAGTGATTGAATAAGGCCCACCTGCATTCCTTCACTTAAAGTAAACTGATTGTAGTTGCTAACTACATCTACCAAATACCTTCACAGTAATATCTAGATTAGTGTTTGATTAAATAAATGAGCACTATAGTCTAGCCAAGTAGACACAAGACTAATCATCACATGTACTGTGTCTTTTGTGTTCCTGTTCTTACTTAGTCCTGTGATTTTACCTGGACCACATCCCCCAACATGTCCACTTTCCAAAATCCTGCATGTATTTCAACACCCAAATCAAATACTAGCATCCCATGGATGCTTTCTGCTTCATCTCCAACCAAATGAAATCTCTCACTCCATTGAACTTGTATAATCTTTCTTCTGGCACTTGTAAAATTTTCTCTTTCCTAGGGTACTTATGTACATATTTTCCCTAGATTATAAATCTGTCTGGAGATGTACTAGCAATGTTACTTTATTTGTTCTGTATTTCTTTAATGTATTATTACATAAAAAGCATCAAAATATAAATATTTGTTGAATAAATACACAATATTTATTGATTTAAAAATATGGTAAAATCAGTAGCTCTTTAGTTATGACTGGGGAAGCAGATGTGGCTCAAGCAGTTGGGTGTCCACCTACCACATGGGAGGTCCCAGGTTCGGTTCCTGGTGCCTCCTAAAGATGAGCAAGAGAGCAAGCTGACACAATGGGCAGGCATGGCGAGATGATGAGACAACAAAGAGACACAATGAGGAAACACAATGAGAGACACAACAAGTAGGGAGCAGAGGTGGCTCAAGTGATTGGGTGCCTCCCTCCCACATGGAAGGTCCCGGGTGCCTCCTAAAGGATGAGCAATCAATGAATAGACACAGAGAGCAAACAGCCAGTGCAGTCAATGAGGGGTGGGGCAGGGGAATAAATAAATAAAATAATTATTTAAAAAATAAATAAAGTTATGATTGTACATGCATGAAGCAAAGTTAATTAAGATATTTAGGCTATTGTATAATGGGATTTCTGAATGGACTATTGAATGGTGAATTGGGAAAGGTGACATATTCCCTTAAATGTTAATTTAAAAGAAATGGTAAAATAAAAGGACTTATGTCTGTCTAAAAATGCAGTTATCAGTGAGGAGGAAAGAAAAGTAAGTGTTTGGGCAAACAGGAGCCCCTCTTACATCTCTTGCCTTTATAAAGCAACAAGCTACAAATTTTTCATACTTTTAATATATATTTTTTATATACATTATAAACTGATATTTTAAATGTCTATATACTATACACAGTGAGTGACACCTTATTTTCATCATAGAGGAGATGATAATGTAGATGAGCCTTATAAGACTTTTTTTTGTTAATTTTAGGTGCTATTTTAAGACTTTGACTATGGAAAAAATGTCTTTTTATAATATACTCCTAAATTTATGTACCTGCAGTTAAAACATAACTTTATTGAATTTAATTGCAACTACTCTGAGATTTCCATGCTCTTTAAATCATATGATCTCTGAAAAATAACCAAGAAAGTTTAGAACTTGAAATTTATATCTTTATCTATAAAACATCTGAGAATAAGCTGCTATATATTGATCTGAGTAAAACTATTTCAAATGCCTTAGAACGGCAGTAAATTTTAGAAACCTTCCCATCTTAGAGACTTCTAATTAAATTACATGGTATTGAAAAGGTCATTTATGTTTGGAATAAGAACTATGGAAAATCACATAACTCTTTGAAATCTGGGGGAAATGTGGAAATGGCCACAAGTCCCCATCTTTACCAAAAGATTCATTGTATACTCTTATGTTCAGGATAATAAACACCTAGCATAACTACAATCCTAGGATAGATTCTTACCATAGCAATTTTACTTCTATTTCTTACTGCCAAGATCCCCTAAAACTTCCCTTGATTATGATGGACCTAATTTTTTTTTCTTAGAGAGAAATTGTTACAGTTTGAAGCTCTTGTGAATCTCAGGAAATATCATATTCTTGGAGCGCATCCATTCCTGTGGATTTGGGACCCTTTGATTGGATTGAATTCAGTTGTGGGCCTTTGATTGGAATACTTCAGCTAGGCATGACCCAGGGTGGGTCTTGGCCCTCTTGCTGGAGACTTTTATAAAGGGGAGGAACATGCAGAGGCACATTAAAGAAAAGACACAGAGAAAGGGAGCTGCCACTTTACCCTGCCATGTGAGAGAGGACTCCAGGATTGCCTACAGCTGCAAATAGACATAGAAACCCCAAGAGGCTGAGAGAGAGAGGCCAGAGATTAGAATCAGGTAGAGCAACCTGGAGCTGAAGAGAGGCCACCTGGGGAGAAACAAGCCATATGCCTGATTGCTGGAATACTTCATAAACGGAGGACTGAAAGCAGAGACACACAGAGAAAAGGTGCAGAGACAGAGAAACCCCGAGAGGCTAGAATCAGTAGAGCACAGAGGCACAGAAAGAGGCCCCTGAGAGACTGAAAGAGGGGGAGAGATGAGCCATATGCCTGATTGCCCACAGGTGAGCGTGGGGAGAAATTAAACCTGGAAGGAAAGGTAGAGACCTCGGCAAAAATCTTTGTGCCTTGCCATGCAGCAGGAGTTCAATATCATGAGCATCCAACTTTTGGTGAGATAGCATCTCTGATGATGCTTTGGTTTGGACATCTCCACAGCCTCAGAATTGTAAGCTTTTAATCTAATAATTTCCCATTATAAAAGCAAAACCATTTCTGGTATTTTGCATTGGCAGACTTTAGCAAACTAAGACACTTCTACGGAAGCATAGCTTAGTGCTTAAGAACTCAGATTCTGAAGAGAGATAGATCTGGGTTGGGATCCAAAATTTACACCCTTCTGCATAGCCTTGATCAAGTTATTGTGTGCCTTTGGTGCATTGCTTAATTTCTCTCAGCTTATTTTCTCAGTCACGCATGTGAGGAACAAGAGTAATTTTCTCACAAATTACTATAAGAAATAAATTGGTTTGGTGAAATATCCACTTCTAGCTAGGATGTAGAATATTGCAGACAAACAATGCTCCCATTAAAAACAACCTGAAACACCAGTTAAAATCCAAAAATCATCTGTGCAAAGCCATCAGAGAGAAGTGCAAGTAATCAGAAATAGAAGAACTAAATCTACGGAGGAGGGAGAATCTCTGAAAGGCAAGCTGAAAGTATGCAGCTGACTTTTTTTCTGGAGGCATTTCCTGATTCTTGGCGCAATAGAGTGTGAAAAACTAGGCGTGGCCACGAAGGAAAGTTATAGCTAGGTTAGAGGAACCAAAGTACCTTTTGGCTGACACTTGAAGAACTTTAACATATAACCAATTCCTTTCTTAACATATTTTCATTAGTTAAAGCTATACAGGATGTGATGTGAACAAGCTAAGACAAAAGTCTCTGAAAGGGAGAACAGAATCTCTGAGGCAACAAAGTCCCGTTCAAGAGAGGAGTGATAGTGGAAACATCACCTCACATCATATAGCTCTCAGTTGAAATCTGTGGAAGGTTGTGCTCTCAAAACAAGCTTAAGCCAGAGTAAAACTGAATGTTACCAAAACTACAATCCAGTCTCTACACACCTTAGTCCTTCACTAAATTAAGGAACCCATCCATCACTTTATCATTATGGTAGGAAAAACGTGAGCCCTTTCTGGTGAAATAATCATATCATGAGTCTCTACATTTTTTTATACACAATGTCTAGCATTTAGTAAAAATTACAAGGGATGCTAAATGTTTCAGTTATGTATTGCTGTGTAATGAATAGCTTTAGATATTAGTGATTTAAAAATTTCCCAAATCAGTTTAGGTGCATTAATTTGAAGGTAAAGAAGGATGTAGTTAAATTTGCAGTGTCAGCTTGAGCAGCTCAACTTGGGGTAGAGGACCTCTTTCTAAAAGAAGGCTCTGTCATATGAATGACATTTTGTGATAGCTCTTAGCTGGGAACTCAGAAGTGGCAGTATATTGGGGGGCCTTAGGTCCTCTTTACTTTAGTTCTCCATAGGTCTGATTGGGCTTCCTCACAACATGGTGCCTGGCTTACAAGACTATGTGTTAGAAGAGGTCCAAGAAGAAGCTGTAATATTGCTTATGATCTATTCTTTAAAGTCTCAGAATGTCCTTTCACCACATTATATTGTTAAAGCAATTCACTAAGGTCAGTTAGAATTTAGAGTAAAGGGATTTAGATTTCCACTATTCAATGGGGAGGAATAGCAAAGAATGTGTGATCATCTTTAATCTACTACATTAAGAAACAAGACCCAATGACTGAAAATCATGACAAAAAAACATAAAATAGGAATAAACCAATAGATGAACCAGATACTGGATAAAGAGGCAAGGATAGTAAAATACAATTATTAATATGCTGAAGACAATAGAGAAAAGATAAGAAGAATGAACAAAATATTGGATTTGTACCAGTGTATTGAATATTTTAAGAAAATAAAGTGAAATCCTAGAATTGAACAATACAATCAGAAATTAAGAAAGCAATGAATAGATTTAATAGTATATTACACACATTAGAACACAAAAATGGAATAAGAAAAAAGATAATAGAAGATATCCAAGCTAAAGTGCACAGTAAATAAAAAGAATGGAGAGCCACACCTAGACATGTCATAATAAAATTGATGAAAACAAAGTCCAAGATAAAATCTTAAAGTAGCCAGAGGGAGAAAAGTTACTTTACCTTCAATAGCAAGACCAATAGTTGACCTTAACATTCATCATAAAATCTCTTAACAAACCAGGAATGGTTGGGGATATCCTTAAGCTCGTAAAGAAAACCTCAGAGGAAATGGTGAATTATAGAAAACTTGTCTCTGAAATCAGAAATGAGACAAGGAATGTTTGTTATTATGATTTCTTTATAACATTCAACACTGTATTGGAAAACCTAGCCAGTGAGATAAGAAAAAAGAAACAAAAGGCATAACAATGGGAAAGTAATAATTAGGCAACATCATTATCTAATATAGAAAATCCCATAATACCTAGCTAGTAGAATTAATTAATACAAGAAAGTAGAAGGATCACTTTATAGTAGGTCAATATTCCAAACATCAATTCCAGTAATAAACTTATAAAAATGAAATTTTATAAACATAAATCATTTACAATTAACTTCAGGTACCTAGAAATAAATCTAGTGGACAATGTGCCAGCTGTGAAATGATTGCCTCTCAGCTCCAAATCTACCCATCATTGCCCTGTTTGTGACACTGGAACACTTCTCCTTTGCCAGCTGGCATGATGTTAAGCCTTGCCATTAGAAGGCTCTGGTGGGACGATGAAGGAGGAAAAGGATTTTTTTCCCCTCAGGGATCTGGGATGCTACTTTGGGCAGGCTTCTGCAGCATGTGGTGGCTTACCTCTGGCCCCCTCAGGTGGTTTTGCAGTAAGTCCCTTTGGGCAACTTCTCCCAGTGAACCAGAAAGTTCCATCAGAGTGGTACCTCCCAGGGGTGTCTCCCTCAGTATAGCACCTACTTGTGAATGGTTTCCCTTGCACTCAGAGGGGACTTTCCTACTGGTGTGGCCTCTCAGTGAACTTCTCCACTATCCAATGACCCACAGATACATGCTTTCCAGTGAGGACTGGATCTCAGTGCTCAGTCCTTTGGGACTGGAGAGGTCATGGCTATTTCAGATTTGTTCTTTTTTGGGTGTTCAGCCTCAGTCCTAGGGTTACTGGCTGCTCCCTATATCTGATTTTATTATATTATTTAGAATTCTCTTTACTTCTTAGGAATCAACCCAACATTACTCCAATCATCTCTGAATGAAAAATCGATAGTGCATTATGAGCAAATGACAAGAAAATTACATTAAACTTTTCTTGTTCAAATTACTTTGTGGTTTCCATATTCTGATTGGACCCTGGTAGATATAAACAATATGTAAGATCATACATATACACATTATAAAATATTCTGAAAAGCAATAGAAGAATACTTAATTTAAGAGAAGGATATATCTTGGATTGGAAGATGAACATTTTAAAAATGAGAATTTTTCGAAACTTTATCGCTAGTGTGAAAGCAATCACAACCAATATCAGAGGTGGTTTTTGTGGAAATTGACTTAGCGAGTATAAACTATATATGGAAATGCAAAAGACCAAGGATAGGCAAGACAATTTTGAAGAATTAGTAGTTCAGGCTGTAGGACTTAAAAATCATAAAAAAGAGACCTATTATAAAGTGTATCAATTACCCAGTGTGATATTGTTGTAAGGTTAGACAAATTGATCCATGGAACGGAATAGAAAATCTAGAAAAAAGGCCACAGATATAAATCCAGGTGATTTATGCACAAGTGGCCCTTCAGTTCAGTGTGAAGAGAATGGTTACGTCAATAAATATTGCTGAAGCCATTGACTATCCATATGAAAAAAATCTTGACCTGTACATTATACCATATACAAAATCAATTCCAGAAGGAATAAAGAGCTAACCATGAAAGCTAAAATATTAAAATGATTAAAGGAAAATATAGAGGAACATCTTCAAGGCATCATGGTAGACAAATTTTCTTAAGTAAGACTACTAAAAGCACTTAATCATAAAATAAAATAAAAAATAAGTAAATTGGACTTTATTGAAACTAAACATCTCTGTCCAGTATAAGATGTGATTACAATTGTAGAAACACAAGACATAGCATGTGAAGACATATTTTAATATATTATTCAACAAAGATTTGATTTAGGAATATGTAAAGGACTCCTATATATACACATAAGAAATAAAAGGCAAAGAAATAAGTCAATGGACAAAAGAGGATATTTGAATGGCCAAGATGCATATGAAACATTTCTCAACTTTATGTGTCAAATAAAAGCAAATTAATACCACAATATGGCACTGCTACTTACCAAGTTAAATGTGTAAAATGAAAATATCTAGTTTTGAGAAGAATGTACACCAACTGGAAATCTGTGTTATAAGGAGTAAGGAGCTTCAGATAGATATGGAGAGGACGGGTTACACGAGAGATGAATGAAAGGAACGTTGATTTGTACTTACAGTTCCTTACAGCAGAGAGGAGTGGCACGCTTCTCAAGGTTACACAGAAAACATTCCAGGAGCATGCAGGTGGAGAGCAAAGATTATAGGGGATCTGAGGACTTTGTCTTCATAGGGTTGAAGAGGTGGGGCTGCAGAAGTAGGTCAAGCAAGAGTGGGTGGGGAATGAGGAGTTTGTATTTGACATTTGAGGGCAAGTGGACCCATGTAGGATGAGGGGAGGTGGGGAGAAGCTGTTTATCTTTTATAAGCAGGTGTCAGGGGCGGTCACTGAGGGATCCAACAATAGGATCTAAGATGCTGAGGGATTACAACAATGCAAAAGCCCGTATATTTTACCAGTGACAGATGCTGAGATACTGAGGCAGTGTGACAATATGAAAATCTCCTCCATTATTTTAATTCACTACAAAATCCCATTCACTACTAGTGAGAATGGAACCTGATTAAACTACCTTGGAAACAGGAAGTGTTTTCTAAAGTTGAATACACATACTTTATGATCCAGCGTTCCAGTTCTAGGTATATATCCCCCCAAACAATACACACATATACTCACAAAACCATACCTATGTTCATCACAGGATGAGCTACGTTCTTAACAATGCTACTTATAATTAATAACTGTAAACTGGAAATAACTGATTTCTCTCATAGTAGAATAGGTAATATATTAGTGTGTTCATGCAATGGAATACTATTCAGTAATGGGCATGAATTAAGTGGATTTATAAACAAAGCATGGATGAAACTCACAAACAGAATTGTGGACAAAAGAAGCCAGATATAAAAAGGTATACACTATAAGATTTCATTTATATAAAGTTAAAAAAATACCCAAAACCTACCATGCTAGAAATTTCATATAACGGTTGTAATTGGAAGACTGAAATGAATAAAGGTGCACCGAGGTCCTGGTGATATTCTGTCTCTTGATATAGTGATGGCTAGATGACTATATTCGCTTTGGGAATTGATCAGCCTGTATACTCGGGATCTGTGAACTTTTCTGTATGTACAATTTATTCTATATATTTTTTTAAAAGGAAAAGATGACACATGTGAAGCCAATAGCACAATGCTAATGCAAAACATATGATAAGTAAGCATTTAGTCATAGAATTAAAATAATTTGCCAGCAAGGTGATGAGTTGAGTGGAGATGGACTTGAGAGACACCAGGCTGACCAGCCAGATCCAAAGGAAGAGGGAAGGCTGATGAACTTTAGCTACTATGCTTAGGTGATCCTTGTAGCTTTATATTTTGTCTCAGTACTTTCTCTTCTTTCAGGAAGCAGGGGCACTGAAGAGCTCTCCATCTGAGTGGTAAAGTAAAACTCAAAGTTACATCCAGAGATTAAGTCAACAGCTACAAGAGAGCAAGATAAGATGTGAGGCTGGTTGAACAAGATGGTGGTGAAAGGTGCTTCAGGGCACTGTTGTTTACCCCCCCCCCCCCAGAATCTTAGATCAACAAAACCTGGCAGAGCAATCTAAATAAAAACTCTGGGAAACAGTTAAAAGGTTGCACTAAATAGACAAGTACCAAGTCAAGAAAAGCAACTTTACAAACAGTAGGAGGAGATTGTGACAAACTTGCTGGGCTCTCCCTCAGGTGCCTGGCCCTGTTCTGGAGGGAGCATAGTAACCACGAAGCACATAATGGGGTGCTAATCTATCGGGTGGCAGTAGGAAAAGCTGGCTGAGAAAGCTAGATTCTGGCTCACCCTCGGAAAACTTGCCCTGCAAGCAGTCGCAGCTTAGGAACAGCTAAAGCAGTCTAAGAAACCATTAAGTCAGAGCAGTCTGGGGCAAACAATTATGGGCTTTAAGAAATATGGTAGAGCTCCCAGGACAAGGTAAAAGACTATTTCATAGGGAATAGAGATAATATAAGGAATCCTGTAAATGCAAGAATTCCTAAGGCCAGAAAAATTGAGCACAAGCCCAGGAGAAGAGTCAGGCTCTGAATAAAACAGACATGACCCTGAACTTCATTTTTGCCTTTGGGCTGCTTTTCCTGAGAGCATGGCCCAACATTGAAGAGGAGCACCAGGCAACACAGGGCTAATTTGTAAAAGCTATGAAAGGTGCTTTGTGAATTATTAATTTTTTTGTTATTGTTACCCCCTTGTCACTCAAAGCTATCTCTGCTGCTATATCACTAGCTGGATAAAAACTTAAGGGACACAGGAGTGATGTCATCAACATGGCGATGTAAGACATCCTCTAGAAAAGTCTTCCCTCACAATCAACTAATAAAAGGACAAATCCCACTAGCGTTGAAGTCTGAAAGACAGTAGAGACTTGAAAGGACTCCACAAACACTGAATCGAAGACAAAGACGGATCTTCAAAATCAGGTGGGAGATTTTCTACCTAGAGCTGCCAGTCTGAAGCCCTACCCCTCACCTGATTCCACACAGCTTCAGAGTAGCACAGAGGCAGCACCACCTGGCTCCCTCCTGTTGCAGATAGTGGCACACTATAGAGCTACTGACAGCAGTGAACTAGAACCCTACATGCAGGCTACAGA
The DNA here is from genome assembly GCA_026826555.1 of Tolypeutes matacus. Classification (NCBI taxonomy): domain Eukaryota; kingdom Metazoa; phylum Chordata; class Mammalia; order Cingulata; family Chlamyphoridae; genus Tolypeutes; species Tolypeutes matacus. The sequence goes on from JAKSZT010054552.1 coordinate 4,679,818, forward strand.
ACCACTCACAGCAGTGAGCTAGAACCCCGCATGCAGGTTACAGAGCCACTCACAGCAGTGAGCTAGAACTCCACAGGTAGGCTACAGAGCCACTCACTGCAGTGAACTAGAACCCCACAGGTAGGCTACAGAGCCACTCACTGCAGTTAGCTAGAACCCCGCATGCAGGCTACAGAGCCCCTCACAGCAGTGAACTAGAACCCCACAGGTAGGCTACAGAGCCCCTCACAGCAGTGAGCTAGAACCCCACAGGTAGGCTACAGAGCCACTCACTGCAGTGAGCTAGAACCCCACAAGCAGGCTACAGAGCCACTCACAGCAATGAGCTAGAACCCCACAAGCAGGCTACAGAGCCACTCACAGCAGTGAGCTAGAACCCCACATGCAGCTACTGAGCCAGTCACAGTGGTGAGCTAGAACCCCACATGCAGGCTACAGAGCCACTCACAGCAGTGATCTAGAACCCCACGCACACCCAGGCACAGAGAAACAAGTCCACAGAGGTCCAAGGCAAAGTACAAGCTGCTGAGAGGTGCTGCATACAAAAGTGCCCACCCCCAGAGGACAAAAAGAGAGAGAGACCACAGTGGAACTATTGACAAGAAATGTACTCACTCAATCCAGTTTCTGTTCACTGTATCACCCAAATGCAAAACGGACACTCTGACTGACCCAACTTTCCATCTGGGTCTCTGGGACAGGATGCCCTAACAGGGAAGAGACAGGAGACAGAAAAGTCTCACAGAAAATAATTGGTGGGAGAGAAACGAGCTGCTCTAAGACAAGATGGAAAAGAGGGCGCTGAGTGAGGGATAGTATTTAAACAAATCATAGAAGCTGGGAAGAAAATTCAACATGTACATGCACACAACAGAACAGAATAAGATTTCTGGAGAAGGAAAAGAAGAGAGAAAGCTTACTACTGGAGGTGAAACAATTGCACAAGAAGTACAACCTTAAAAATTATATCACATATCCAGGGAAAGAATCAGATGATGAAAAGCTGAAAAAATCTATTCAGTTAAATACAGGCTACATAAAATTCTAGAATAAGTTGGACCAAGTGTCAAAGAAGTGTTAACCCAAAACCAAGCCACACTAAAACCCTATACAAGAGGGAGAAACTGAACTTCAGAGGTCACACTTCAAAATAATCAGATGTCCAGACATCAGCAAAAAATGCCAAAACATACAAAAAGGCATGGCTCAATCAAGGGGATATATTAAAGTTTCAGAGGAGACACAGAATTTGGAACAACTAATCAAAGAAAAACTAATCTCCTAAATCAATTCAAGGAGATGAAGGAAAATATGTGTATAGAGCTAAAGGAAAGTATCCTATTTCCTTTTCCTTTTTTTTTTTTTTTTTGTTGTTGTTGTTATTGTTGTTGAATCCCCACCAAGGCAGTCGGCAAAATAGCCAACCAAACCCCTAGTTCATTATATTTGACCCAATGCAAAATAAAGACCACCTGCCCTAAATCTGCCCCTATAAGGCAGATAAACCCTTGTCCAAGCAATAGAAATCATGCTATCTTCATTTTTTTGTCTATAAAACATATTAGCTCTCCCTTGATCCCAGAAACTTACTTCTGTTCTTACAAGTGATCTGGCTTTCTTTGCTACAGCAGAATTTTAATGTCCCAAATAAAATACTCTAGTCTGAAAACTTTACTCTGATTTGTCTTTAGACAATTTTGGAGGCTCCAATGGGATTTAGAAGGTGACCCCCTAGGGTTGCAGGCTCCTCCAGTGACTGGCCAGGTGAGGTCCCAATGAGTACCTATGTGTCTGCTCATCAACTGCTGAGGACCCTGCATGCCCCAGTTAAGCACTTCTTATATCTGAACTCCACAATTTGTGTCTAGTCCAAGGCCTTTTATCTGACACTTTGGTTTAGGTAACTGTGGTTTGAGTTTGGTTTCATTTCATTACTCCCTCTAGCTCTCTAATTTACTGTTTCTCTCAGAGACATAGGGTTTGGGAATCCATGAGGCTCAATAAGCCAACCTGGGTTACATGGTGAAGAGTTTGCCCATCCTCTTGTCTTTTTGCTCTATTTGTCATTTTTATTTATGTCTTAAATTGTACTAATCTTTTCTCTTCCAGTATCAAGACATCTGTTCATCACATCTAGTATATTTGTTCATCTCAGGCATTGTGTTTTATCTCTAGAAATTAAATGTAACTCTTTTTATAATCCCCATATTTCTACTTAACTTGATCAATATTTCCTCTACCTTCTTAGGCATATGAAATACATTTATAATGTCTATTTTGATGTTCATGTCTATTAATTCTATCATATGCATTTCTATGTTGCTTTTCATTGACTGATTTTTTGCTTTATTATGCTTCATATCTTATTTTTGTTTCTTTGCATGCCTGTTAATTTTTGATTGGATGACAGATATGGTCAATTTTTCATGACTGGATTTTGGATAATCTTATATTTTTAAAATAGTCTTGAACGTCATTCTGTAATACTGGTAAGTTACTTGGAAATAGTTTGATCCTTTTCAAGTTTGCTTTTAGGCTTTGCCAGAAGGACCAGAGCAGCTTTTAGTCTGAGGCTAATTTTGCCCCACTACTGAGTCACTCCTTTTATGAGTGTTCTATGTGAGTTTTCATCCCTGGATGGTGGTTCGTTGTAAATCCATTGTGAAATCTTACTCCATTCAGGTAGTTCTTATCCCAGCCTGGAATAGTTTCTTTGCAAATATGCACGGGTCATTACTTAGCTGAACACTTGAAGAAGACAATCTACAGATCTCTGGAGCTCTGTCTAAAGTTTTCTTGTCTCCACTATTCTGCCCTTTCCATCTTTAGCGGTTAACTTCCGTGGAATGTTAATTTTATCTCTTCAACTCAGGGAAACTACTGAGCTCTGCCTGGGTTTCCCCTTCTCTATGCTGATTCCTGGAAACTCTCTCCATATTTTAATCTGGGATAATTGCAGGATTAACCTTATCTATTTCCCTTTTCTCAGAAATCACTTTCCTGCACTGCCTATTGTCCAGGTGCAGTCCCTGTCACTCTATCTTGGTTGGATGTGATACCAAGAAAAAACAGGGCTCATTGCCTGATATGCGTCATTATTGACTAATTCCTGAGACACCGGGTTTCAAAGAGAGAAAGAAGTTATTGCCAGGAAGGAGGTCAGAGGCCCAAGCGTCTAAAGTCTGCCTCCCCGAACTGCAGTAATTCTGATCGTTTTATAGTATTAAAAAACAAGCAGATTTATACTAATGAGTAATTGAGGTAGGGCTGGCTCAGGGTCCTTCAATAATAAATATTAAGGGGCTGTCTAGTAATCATAAGACTTTAACTCAGGATAGGGAGGTGGGTACAAAACAGGAGTTAGTCACAGGTTTTTACAACCACAAGATAAAGGCTATATAGTTTTACAATCATTATCAGTGATCAAAGCATCTGCATAACTAGTTCAGCAAGTTTCAGCAATTTCAAATACTTACTTTAGGGCTTTTCTACAATATACTAGAAAGTAAAAAAGCATTTATACAAGATTTCAGTAATCACAATCATTTAATTGTTAACTTTCAGTTACAGATGTGGAATTCAAATCTCATTAATTCTATTATTTTTCTAATGTTATTCTTTGGGGAGTTTGGCACTTGGTTCTTTCCCTCTCAATCTCTCATTTTTAAAGGTTTTTCCTTGTCCTGTACTGCTGAGTGTACTTGCCAATATAATGTTGAATAGCAGTGGTGATAGCAGGCATCTTTACCTTATCTAAGTTTTAAAGAGAGTGTTTCTAATATTTCACTATTAATAACGATATTTTTTTATATTTGGGGCATTGATCATTATCAATTCAAGTAGAAACTCTTTCTATTCTTAATTTGCTAAGAAATTTTAACAAGAATGGTAAGTTTTATCTGCGTGTATCAATATCATAGTTTTACTCCTTTAGTCTCTTAATATTATACCCTATCTATATTCTCTTGATGATCACTACCTACTCATGATATAGGATTATTCATATTTGCACATTGCTCATTGTGAGTAAGTACTATATCATTCTTATGTCTGTATACTACATTATACTTATGAAAGTACTTTGCAGATAATGGATACTAAAGGGATTTTACTGAATTAAACCCAATTGATTGAAATTATAAATTTCAAAATGCTTTTTTAAGCTCTTCTCCTTGTTCTCTATCTTATCTAATTATAGGCTAGAGTGTCTACCATATGTCATATCTGAGAAAGGAACATCTTGAATGAAGGAAGTTGAAAGAAGGTAAATATTGTTTATAGAGTCACTGAAGCATATATAAGATGCCATCCCAGCTGGTAGGTTTTGGTTCAACAAATGTAATTTTAATGGGTCACTAGGTTGGGCTTAGATAGAAAGGATTGCAACTATGGAAGCTTTCATCAGTTTCAATGTCTGTATTTGGGGGCTATATGGTAAGGCTTTTAAACACTTAACCTTTATACAGTGGCATTATTGCCTTGACAAGGATTAAGGCTCACATACCATGGGTTTTCAGGAATGAGAAATTCATTCTGATGCAGTATCTTCTACATAGACTTTGAAATCCAAAAAATTTTCCTGGTCAATATCTTTCTGCTGTATTTTGGTTTGTTGATTTTATATCCTCAATGGATTCTTTCTTGATTCAATTAGCACCATCTTATTCTAGAAGAGCCAACTCTCTATAAATTCTTGACTCTTTTCTGGAAGTGTTATGGTAGGGACTTGGGAAGAGCTGCATGAAATGGAATAGACTTTTAGATAAGCCAAGTCTTACATTTTTATGAAGCCTTTAGTGCCTGATATTTTAGATGAAATCACAGATTTTTGGAGAAAATCAGTTGGACTGAAGTATATTTAATAAATTAACAATATTTAATAAAAATTTTTTTCAAAGCATGATTCAAAAGCATTATCTACAAAACCCTGTAGCGTGTAATAGAATTTATTGAGTGCTTATTTTTGACTGTCTCTGTGCTTAATATTTTACCTGATTTACTTCACTTAATCCTATCAAGTTTGTAAGAGGTAGGTATTACTACTCCTATTTTACTGACAAGAAAATGAAAATAAGGAAGGCTGAGTAACTTGCCCATAATCACAAAGGTAGCAAGTGATTAAGCTGTGATTAAAATATAAATCAGTGTAGTTTCAATACCCACTATGTACCACAGCCTATCTTTAAGAGCGTTATGTGAATATATAAATTTCCAAAATAAATTCTTGGCCGTATAGAAACATTTAAAGATTACATTTGATATACACATTGTGTGGCTCCCAGAAGCTCCAAACACTTTTCACAGAAGATGTTATATTTAACCATTTCCTAATGCTATGGTTCTTGTCATTTTAAAGCCATTTTGGACCATGGTGTTTCTTATAATAACTTTGTCTCCATTTGTGTTGCTTGTTGATACCCAAATGGAATTTCCTAGTTGTTCTTCAGTCAACAAATTGTCAACATACTGTGATGACTCTTAGAGATCTGAGAGTCCCGCTCCCCATTGTGAAACAAATAATTCTCTATCTGTGATTCTTCCCATTTTTATTAGTGAAGCTTTATTTTTGTAGCTGTGTATGATATTTTCTCCTTTCTCTTCATGCCTATGTATATAAAAGGCTTTTCTGCAAAATCATAAATTTCTCCCACTCAGTTCATGTAAATTTTGTCTTTGAATCATTCACCTGGAACCCACTTGTCTTCCACAAGAAATTCAAACTTCTGAAATTTCCTCTTAGTAATTTACTCCACCTACACATTTATTTATATAATCTCCTTTTCCCTTTTCCCCCTAATAGGTCATTTTTGTGTTTCCTTGCCTTTTTCCCCCTAAAATTTCCCTTCCCAACCCCTTTGCCAAGTTCTCTAGCCATTCACACAATGTCATCTAAAGCCCCACCTGCAAACTATTCAGTAAAGCCCTCACTAGCCTAAACCCTAAAAAACAAGAACCCTTTCTCCTCTGTTTTTTCTTGCTTAGTACGAGATGTTTTTTTAAAAAAGAAGAAAAAATGGTTGTCCAAAAATATATCTCCTTCTATCTGAACAGATTCAGATTTAGACTGTGTGCATATGTGTGTATGTTCATAATAAAGACTTCTCTCATTTCTATTCTAATTGTTAATTCTGTTTCTTTAAATAGTCCTTCTTACTATAACCTAAGGCAACTCAATATAACATATATAAGCCAGATTGTATAAAATATACTGAGGTCTGCTCATAGTAGTTCAATACGTTCCTGCTTGAGAAATGGAAGTAGTCAGATGCAGCAAGTTCCATTGTCATAGTGGATAGCATAGAGATAATTAGGCGTGGTTTATGCTCTAAGATTTCCGTTTAACAGAAAGTAAAAGAAGGCTGTGAAAATAAGTACAGCACCAGAGAGTGTATGAGTGTCATAAAGAAAAGTACCAACAAATGTCAGCATTTAGGGGCAGGAAGGATCCCCAACCAGGACTGGATATCACGGAAGTTTTATCTAGATGGTGAAATTTGGGCTTTACCTAAAATAATGGTAAGATTCTGATGGCATTGAAAACATGCAGTGTACAAGCACCATTATGTCATAAAGATATGGAGTTAGGAAAATGTGGGGGTATTTCGAGGACAGTCACTAGAGTCCCATTTAATTTGCACATAGGGTGCAGTGTGGGAAGTGAGGGTGAAACCACGGCATAAGGGATCTTGAATGAGAGACAAAATTTCTGCTTTTAATTGGTTAACAATGAGTGGGGTATAAAGCCATTTGAAAATTAGAAGGAAGGTTTACTGTATCTGTTTTTAACTTTTCTCTTTCTGACATTTAGAAAGTTCTCATAGGAACCCAGATAGTGAATGTCAGTAATTCTTAACTGAGTGAGAAAATGAAAGCCAACCTTTTTGACCCCTTCATGTGACTCTGAGAGCTATGCAATGGGAGAAACTGGCACCTATATGAAAAGTGTTCTTTAGGTGGCTCTAGACCAGGAAAGCAGATTATTTACAGAAGTGGATTTCTAGTACTATAAAAAGAGTCTGTCTTCAAACTTGAGTTTAGGATCTCTTGTGTACTTCCAGAATTTAGAACAGAAAGCAGCTAGAAAAAAATTAGAAATTGCATGTATATATTTCCATATTATTATTATGTATTCAAATGTATTTTTGGCTTACCATTTGGGATTGCTTAAACTATATACCACTGTGACTTTGTCACCACCTGGTGACAGATTGCTAAAACTTTTAGATTTTTTTTGTTAAGCATTATTTTTCAAAATTGTATGTAAAACTGTAAAGTTGCATCAGAAATATGACAATGGAAGCTGGAATTCATGGATATGGCATTTATGTTACCAATAAAACAAGGAGGGGAAAAGGAGCATAATCTAACATGATGTCCTTCCTGCACTCTTATTTCATTTTCCATTGTTAAATTCTCTTATATTATTAAACATGTGCAAGGTAAATGTTGGGATTACAGAGAACCAGAATGTAGTGTTTCTGCTTCTGAGTAATTAATAATCTATTTGGAAAGATATGGTCTACAGATTTAAGACAGGATAATGCAGAACAGAGTGATGCCAAAAGCAATTGATTCAGGAGTTGAAATGAGGAAGAGATTGCTATGACTGAGGTAGGTAAAGAAACCTTCACAGAGAGAGTAAGACCTGGAATTGGCACTTGAAAAAGGACTAGGATTTAAAAGAGTTTCAACCATTCCAAACGAGCATGAATGACAGATGCATGGATGTAGAGTTGGTCTTTTGTAATAGGACAAATGTGAGCTACCTGAACAAGTTGAATAAATATGCAGAGGGAAGCTCACACTAAGGACACTCCAATGAATGCCTACCTGTTGAACTCTTGTTCAAGGTCCTTATGATATCCTATGCCATATTTTAGTTGCATGTATATATGTCTTTTTCTCATCACTAGAAAGTAAATTATCATAAGGCAAGTACCAATTTGTATTTATTTACATATTTCTGTTAAATGTTTAGTAACTCTAAGCTACTTGAGAAGTATTTGCTAAATTCAAGAAGGAAGGAAGCAAGGGAGGGTGGAAGAATAAACGACAGAGGTCATTATTTTAGTAGGTTTGGAATAGCAACATGAAAAATGTTGACTACCTACTCCTTCCTTCTTTGAGATGAAGTTTTGGCTATCAAGTTTTTAACAGGCATAAATTAGTACTAATCAGATCATGTCGTTTTGACGGCTAAAAAGCACTTGCAAATCTCCACTATTTACATGTTCCTTAATATATGTGATTGGATCAATTATTCTATGCAGAATGCCATTCAAATTTCCCATGCATGATTTGAAGCTCACATGATTCAAAAAACACCAGAAGAGAACTATACATAAAGGGAAGCAAGACTCTTAAGAAAGTGCAGCTATTTTTTTTATAATTAGAAAAATTGTAGATTTATGGAAAAATCCTCGGAAAGTAGAGTCTACATATGCCCTCCCCCCCAAGTTTTCCCTATTTTTAACACTTTGCATATTGTGGTACTTTTGTTAATATTGATGGAAATATTACTATAATTATACTATTAGCTGTAGTCCATAGTTTACATTAACGTTCACTTTGTGTGTTGTTTTTGCATTGATACCTTAAGACCAAGAGTGAATAATAAATCAAACCAAGTTTCCACTCAAATCCTGTGAGGCAGAATGAAAGCAGTTCTTTCTCTCTCTCAAAGTTTCATGTTGTAATAAGGTTATGCTGGGTGAGGCTGGGAATAGCAAATTAGGACTTTAAAAAGATTCTCACAAAAGGTCTGGCTCTTCATTCTCAGGTCACAAGTGGGTAAGTCTTACTTTCATTGTTCAGATTTTATTAAAGTGTAGTACTTATTATAGAGCATACTCAAACGTAATTCCTTTCTGAGTAGAGCATTTTATTTGTTTTGGTTAGGACTGAAAGGTTAGTACTGTATATCACAGCAGTCAGCCTTAAAACCCATCTGAGGAAGACTCTAGTATACCTTCTAAAGAAAACTTTGCAGGAAGAGCTAATTTCCTTTGATCCTCCTCAGGGTGGAGAGGGTGAAGAGAGGCAATTCATATATTTTATATACACTTAGTATGGACATGGGACAACCTAGAGGAGGAAAGACATTCTGCTAATTAGTCACCAGGTTTCTAGAGCACCAACATTTCAAGCCAAACACATGAATTTGTTTCTGGAATTTTAATTTTCACCATAAAAATTGAAAAGTAATTCAAAACCACAGAGGAAACAAAAGCCTGTTGTTTCAAAAGCCTTTTCCACAATGTTCCCCCACACCCATTACTTATACACTGAACATTTGAAAGCTTTTATTAAGCTTAAATCATTGTGCCTCAAACCATTTGGTTTGGTAACTTATTTTAAAATCCAAAGACAAGTTCAATCCTTATGCTTTCAGAATTATTCTTCTACTGTGATATAAAATAGCAAAAGGCAGTCTTCAACTTACTAAATGGGATTGTTAAAAGTTATTTTGTGTATGTTTCAAATTGGAAAGAACTAATAAAAAAATATCTTGAGCTGTAACAAGGTTCATAGGTTAGCACAATTTAGAAGAATTACTAGCCCAAAACTTAGAAGGGGTGAGCAGAGGGGAAAGAGGGTAGACACAGAAAATGTGCAAAATTTAAGTAGACACTTAAAATGTGCAAAAGTTCCAGGAGCCTTAGGTCTTTACTCGCCCTTTAGCCGGCCAGAGTTTCCTTATAATAACTTAAGAAATTTGCTGTACCCTATTTGGGAGTGGGTGGCATATTATGCCCGTTGATTCTGCTCCACGTCTCTTCTGTAAAGTTGGATGAAAATCAGCAGGCTATAGGAGCTGCCAATATCTAAAGAGGAAAGATTAGTGCTCAAGCCTGCAGGGTCGCCTTCACAGTTGCTTAAGCACACTCTGTGTCGTTTCCAATCATACTCAATTGGGCAAAGCAAATCACGTGACCAAGCCTGGCGTAAGTGACAACCGGAAGTGCACTTCGCGTGGAGTCACTGTAAGTTCTATGGCAAAGGGCAGTCATAAAAACAATTCTTTCATGGGAAGTACTTAGGAGAATAACACAACCATCTACAAGTTATGAACTCTTGATGGCAAAATCAACAAATAGCAGTCGAAATGAAATGAAATGAAATAACTTGTGGGGCATTTTCTTTGTATTTTCCACAAATCTACTATCTCTACGGAATGGGAAAAACAATTAAGACTTGGTATTAGATATTGAATCAGTGACATTAAGAATCACATATTGTAAAGATTTCAGTTTTTAAGTATGAATGTTCTCAGTTGAGTAAAGATTCATTCACCCATGATATCTTTGAATGAACAATGAAAGAACTAGAGTTAGCTTGGAATACAGCGTTCTTTTGATATGTGCAGACCAAGTCAAAATAGAATTCGGCAGATATCCATTCCTGAGTTTTGGCCACTTCATAGAGCTGCTCTTTTAGCAACAAATATTTTAAATTAAAAAACGAACCTTGGACATTTAATATAAAAGGCAATATCCAACTAGATTATTGTTTATAAAATTCACATGCTAATATCAGCTTAAGGTTAATGGGAAAAGGTAAAAGAAAAAGTAGAACAATGATTCATGCAGATAAGGAAATTTCTATTTCCCATTGAGAATGACACATTGGACATAAGGTTGCAGAAAACCTGCTATAATATAAATTAATGTAGAGCCAATGCCTTCATTGTATTAAAGTGATTAATTGTTTACTTATACCTGTGGGAGGGGAGACCTTCCAAAGAGATCCAGGTTTAATCTGTAAAACCGAGATTCCATTGTTAAACTTTATTAGTTCTAAAAAATGAGAAGAAAATTGTGTCAGAATCTTGAAAAGCATAAATTGTGCAATATAATTGAAAGAAATTGGAGTTTTAATAGCATGAATACATGAAACATAATATAAACTCAGCCACCATAAATAGGTACTAATTAAAAACTTGAGGAATTGTTAATGAAAATGCCCTCCATTTATTAATGTATTTTTATTTCACACATAAGAACTCAATGTAGCCATTATCAAAAGCATAATTCACTCTATAAACAAATTCATCTACAATGTCTGTTTTTCACAATTATAATAGAAATAATTAATAAAATTTTCTGATTCTAACAGTAAATGAAATAGGCTGACTTCATTTTAACATTTAAATATTTTTTATAATTATATAGAAATCCATCAGTACTGCCAAACTCTGCTAATTCAGTGCATCAGCTCCTGACTAATTAACTTCCCCAAGGTCATCCAATCCACCCACCTGTATCTACATAACCCAGCCATTTGACAACTCCTCCCACCCTGGCTCTTGATGCCCCCTAATAATTCAGCTGATTCTCAGATTTGCAATCAGTTTGGCCCTTGACAAAGGGAATGCAACCTTAGCCTTACAGTGGATTTAACCAAAATGTATAACTATGTCCTTTCCCAAAATTTGGGCTTCACTACAAGTCTATGTAAATGGGCCATTGTATTTTGTCCTTTGTTGTATACTGCTTTGATTCTTTTGAAAGAGATAACAGTGTCCTAGAACTAACCTATTCTCCAAGAATTTCCTTATTTCTCTTTTCAAAATCTGAAATTTGAGCTGGATCTCCACTACAGCATGCTAACTTTCTGATTGGCTTTGACTGTGAATTGCAAAGACAGTTAACTATTGTCCATTGTTATGGATTTAAATGTGCTTCTATCTTCCCCCAAAAAGATAGTTTGAAGTCCTAATTCCCAGTAACTCAGAATGTGACCTTATTTTTGAAATAGGATCATTGCAGGTGGAATCAAACAAATTACAAAGAAATGAAGCCATACAGGATTAGAATGAGCCTTAATCCAATATGACTGGTCCTCATAAGAAGAAATTTGGACATAGAAACAGACACACATGCACGCAGGAAAAGTACCCTGTGAAGATGGAGACAGAGAGAAGACGGTCATGTAAAGATGAAAACAGTGATTGGAGTGATGCTGCCATAACCCAAGGAAAGCTAAGGATTGCTGACCACCACCAGAAGTCAGGAAAGAGGGATGGAACAGATTCTTCCCTAGAGACACCAGAGGAAGCATGGTTCTGCTGACATCTTGATTTCAGACTTCTGTCTCCAGAGCTGTGAGAGAATACATTTCTCTTGTTTAAGATATTCAATTTGTGGTAATGTGTCACAGCAGCCATAGGAAACTAAAACACATGTGTTATTAAGCTGTGACACAGATATGTTCACTGAGCATCCACCTCTTATCTTCACTCTCCTTTCATACCATATTCTTTTCTCCTCTTTGTATTAATATTATATTTGTAGCAATGTATGTTCTGTGAGTCTCAGTAGGCTGTTCCCATCTTTGGTCTGGATGATCTTTAATTTGGAATTCTTACATCTGATCAAATGACTGAGCTCATGGCTGATATGATTATGAAGTATGACCTGGACCTGAAAACATCATGATGACAGTCTCTGAATAAATTCTTTGATCAATTTGGTTTTAACAGCAATTACAAAGCAATTACAAAGAATAGCCTATGTCATTTGATATAAAGCATCAGGATCTTGATGCTCAACATGTTCTTAATTTCCCTTCAACAAAAATACATTTAACATTAATCATTTGGGTGGCATTTCTAAAAAATGTCAAGAGACTTATATTGAATCATCACACAGATGTTTTGTTGTATGTATACTTTTCCTAATTTCATATGAAGATAGTAAAAAGGTTTTAAACCAGACAGCATTAAAATTTTTAATTACTTTAATGTAAGATGTTAATGAATAAACCCACTTTTCATTATAAATGTATTAAAATCATACTCCTTTTGTTATATCTATTGATGCAGCTGTGGTAACAATGGATGCTACATTTTTAATGGATCAGAGTTAAGAAAAATAAAAGTGAAAAAATAATGGTGCCCATATTTCTTGAATCCAGGAAGAATGGTGCTTTAGGACATGATATAACTGATGGAGGCAGGTTATATGAAGCTCAAGATAAAATAATGATATCAAGAATGTTCTTAAAAGAATATATTTTTGTTTACAGAAACATGATAAACTGAATAACACGATAAAACTCTAATTATGAAGCAGACAAATTCTGAATAAATTCTAACAAACATTCATTAAGATGCATATTTAAGCTCTCATGAAATTAAGGGAAATATTCTGGTGTCAAAAATGAAAGCAAAGTAGCACATTGTGTTGAAAAAGATGTTTCTGCAGCAATATTCCAGTTCTTGATAACCAAGGAGTTAAAGTTTTAATGACCATGGGGAACAGGTGATAAATACTTGATTAAGTTGACCTTTAGGTCTTCCCACACAAAAAGCCATGATTTTAATGGCTACATTCTCCATGAAAGGGGAGATTAGAAAAACTTTGTCCACCAGTCTAGCTGGTAATGACAACAGGGAAACCTATCTATCTTGATCTGTTTTCTGGGTGGAAATAATATGGTCTCTCTTAAGAATCCTCCCATAAAAAAGGTATGGGGATCCTGCAAGTTATAAGAAATCTTGGGCTGAAAAATTTAACGTAAAAGTGGTCCCACTTCTTCAGACTGAAGGAAAGGATGCTAGACAGAAGAGCAACATGACAGGAAGAAATAAACACCTTTGGTAAAAGTTACCCTCTGAGTAACTATAAACGCCAGTACTATTGTATTTTTTGGTATTTAACCCCACTTTTTACTTTTTATCAGTTCAAAAATGCACATGCATAAATAGTAATAATAAATCTATAGTTTGGGAAATATAATGTATAAATAAATAATTTGTGCCAAGTACAATAAAAGGCTTGGGGGACAGAGAAATATAGGACCAGGATAAGTGTATGTTGTTGAAGATAACATTGGTATTGAATTAAACAGGACTGAAGGGATTGTGGGAACATGGCTGATAGGTTAGGCAGATAAGGCTCAGCTCTCACTAAAACAATGGAGAAAAAGCCAGAGGCTTCCCTGGGAACTTTGCAGACCAGGAACCTGCTTCACAACTCCCAGGAGAGTAAGGGACAGAGAGATGAAGAAGCCAAACAACAAGCTGTGAGTTATTAAACCTCCACTGGGAAAGGCTCCCCTCTCCCACCACTGAGACATTAAGCAAGGGTAAAACTCCTGGCAAATTGTATCTAACTGAGAGGAGAGCAGACATCTTTCTTCCTTCCAGCTTCTTTGGATATATACAGAATGGGAAGGCGCTCTGAGTTATCTAGGAGGATACTGGACAGATAGGGAAGCCAGGGGAAAATCATGGGTTGCTTGTCCCAGTGGCTGGAAGCAGCACATATATACCGCCCTCAAAGCTGATAGCCTAGGTGGAGCCCTTGGCTCCCCACTCCAAACGGAGTGTGACAGAGGATTCCCTGGGAGAAAGAGGGGTCTGGAAGGGTGGAGAGTGGTTTCTTTGTGAAAAGTCTAGACATCCAGCTGGCCCCCCCCTTGAATATCGGAAGGGACCCCAACTTGACAAGGAGAGGGCAGGGAGAATCTTCTCAGGCAGTCTGTCATACCCAGCTGACTAGGTAAAGAGAGGAATTACTTCAGAGAGGAGACAGAGACAGGTGGCTGATCAGCAGGACTCCAGTGTACTGCAGGGAATCTAACCTGCCCAAGGGAAAAGAGGTAGATAGCCTTCTGAAAGGCTAACTAACCTAAGGAGACAGATTAGCTCAGTGGAAAAATTACTGCCTAGCATATACAAGGTTCCTGGTTTGGTTCCCAGCTCTTCTTTGAGAAGTGATCCACTGGGTTATCAGGCATCCAGCTGAAACATTATGACAGGGAACATATAGACATTCTCTTTGTATTAGCTTTTCTTGGATCTCTTATTTTTTAAAAAAGATTCCTTTTTAAAACGTTTCTTATTTTACTCACTAAAACCTGGTTCAAAACCTGCAGAGGGCATGCTGTAGGGAGATTGATTGATGACCACCAGCAGCTTGAGATGATCCTTAGGGGTCTAGGAGAGAAGGCTGTTTTACCATGTTTGTTTTTGTTTTTTGGTCTTTTTTTCTTCTTTCTCCCTTTTTAAAATGAGTTGCTGCTGTATTGTTTCTTGTTTGTAGTGTTTCCCCTTCCTTTGTTTCTCTGTTTGTTTCTTTTTTCTTTCTATTATGAATTTTCTCTACCTTCACTATTTCTTTTCTCTCCTTCATCATTATATCTTCTGTTTTCTCTTGTTCTTTCATTCCACCTCTTTTGGTTTGGTCTCCAATTTTTCTTGTTTTATTTCTCTCTCTCTCCTTTTTTTCTCTGTTTTCTTTTTTAAAAACTTTTTTTTCTTTTTCTCATTTCAATTTTCTTTTACCCTCTTCTCACCATTCTGGCCTTTTAGTTCATTCTACATATTTTTCTCTGTTCTGTTTCTTGTTTCATTGTTTCTATTCAATTTTTCTAATTTTATTCCTCTGTACTTCTTATACATGTTAATTTTTCAGTTTTCTAGGGCTTATATGATTCTTCTCCTACCTTTTACTATGATTATTACTATTATTATTCTCTCTTCCTATCTCTTTCATTTTCTCTGGTCTTATTCTTTTTCAAGGGAATATAGACAACAGCAAAGAAATACAACAAAAAGAATGAAGTTTCAAAATGAAACCTTACCACACACACAAAAACAACAACATAAAACCATAGAATAGAGAGAGAAACTAATCAACTGAATAAATCCATCAAGATAACCAGATCCTTGGACACCAACAAAAAGTTACAAGCCATACTAAGAAACAGGAAGACATAGCCCAACAAACAATCTAAAAACCAGGAGGAGATGCAGAACATGGAACAAACATACAGAGGTATCCAAACAAATATCATGAATAACTTAATGAAGTGAAGGAAAAGTTTAAGGATATTAAGAAGACACTGGGAGAACATACTGCAGAAACTAAACATACAAAAAGAAGATAACGGATATGATGGTGATGAATGGCAAAATTCAAGAAATCAATAATACACTGGGAGCACATGACAGCAGATTTGAACAAGCAGAGGAAAGAATCAGTGATGTGGAAGACAGTACATCTGAAATCAAACAGATAATAGAACAGATAGATAAAAAGATAGAAAAAATCCAGCATGGACTTAGGGATTTGAATGACAACATGAAACACAAACATATGCATTATAGGCATCCCAGAGGGGTAAGAGAAGGTAAAGCGGACAGAAGGAGTGTTGGAGAAAATAATGGCTGAAAACTTCCTGACCCTATTGAGGGAGATGTATGTAGAATTCCAGGGAGTGTAGCACACCCCCAAACAATATAAATCCAAACAACCCTACTCCTAGACATATACTTGTCAAATGATCCAATGCTCAAGACAAAGAGAGAATACTGAAAGTAGCAAGAGAAAAGAGAACCATCACATACAAGGGAAGCTTGATAAGATTAAATGCTGATTTCTCATTTGAAACCATGAAGGCAAGAAGGAAGGAGTATGATATAGTTAAGGTGCTAAAAGAAAAAGACTTCCAGATAAGAATTCTCTATCCAGCAAAGATGACATTCAAAAATGAGGAGAGTTCAAAATATTCACAGATAAACAGAAATTAACAGAGTATGTCAATAAGAAACCTGTACATCAAGAAATACTGAAGAGAGTTCTGCAGGTTGAAAGGAAAAAAACTGAAGAGAGAGAATGGAGGATAGTGTAAGAACAACTAAAAAGATAAAAAAATAAAAATAAAAACAACATATGGCATACACAAACCTGAAGAAAATATGGCTAATGTAAGTAATTCCTTTACAATAATAACATTGAATGTTAATGGATTAAACTCACCAGTCATGAGACCAGATTAGCAGAATGGATGAGGAAATATGACCCATCTATATGCTGTCTACAAGAAACCCACTTTAAATACAGGGATACAAGAAGGCAGAAAGTGAATGATTGGAAAACAATTTTACAAGCAAACAATAACCAAAAAAGGGCAGGAGTAGCTATACTAATATCAGACAAAATAGACTTTAAAATCCAAGACAAAAAAGAACACTATATATTAATAAAAGAGGTAATCTATAAAGAAGAAAGAACAATCATAAACATTTATGCACCTAACCAGGGTGCCTCAAAACACACAAGGGAAACACTGGAAAAACTAAATGGAGAAATAGGTGCTGCTACAATTATAGTGTGGGACTTTAATACACCTTTATCACCATTAGACAGAACTCTCGACAGAAAATTGATAAAGAAACAAAGACTTTGAAAAATACTTTAGAGGATCTGGACCTAATAGACACATACAGAACATTACACCTAAACACAGAGGGATATACATTCTTCTAGAATGAATGTTGATCATTCTCCAGGGTAGGCCACATGCTAGGACACAGAAAAACTCTCAATGAATTCAGAAATATTGAAATTATACAAAGTAATTACCCTGACCCCAATAGAATGAAGCTGGAAATCAGTAAGGGGCAGAGAACCAGATTAAGCACAAAGATATGGAAGTTAAACAACACGTTCTTAGACAAACAGTGGGTTAAGGAGGAAATCACAAAAGACATCAGTAACTACCTTGAAATGAATGAAAATGACAACACAACATATCAAAACCTATGGGATGCAGCCAAATCTGTACTGAGAGGGAAATTCATAGCCTTAAATGCCTATATTAAAATAGAAGAAAGAGCGAAAATAAAAGACCTAAATCCACACCTGGAGGAATTAGAAAAAGAGCAAGAAACTAATCCCAAAGGAAGTAGAAAGAAGGAAATAACAAATATTAGAGCAGAACTAAATGAAATAGAAAGCACTAGAAAAGATAAACAAAACCAAAGCTGGTTCTTTGAGAAGATCAATAAAATTGACAAACCCTTAGCCAGACTAACAAAGAAAAAAAGAGAGCAGATGCAAATACACAAAATAAGAAATGAGGAAGGGGATATCACCACTGACCCCACAGAAATAAAGAGTATCATAAGAGGATTCTTTGAAAAATTATATACCAACAAGATCAACAATTTAGAGGAAAGAGACAAGTTCCTAGGATCACATCATCAGCCTACATTGTCAAAAGAAAAAATGGAGGAACTCAACAGACCAACCAAAGTAACAAGATAGAATTAGTCATCAAAGACTTCCTATTTAAGAAAAGCCCAGGACCAAATGGCTTCTACCAAGATGAATTCTACCAAGCATTCTGGAAAGAACTAACACCAATCCTGCTTAGACTCTTGTGGAGGGAACATTGCCTAACTCATTCTATGATGCCAACATCACCTTTACACCAAAGCTAAACAAAGGCACCACAAGAAAGGAAAACTATAGACAAATCTCTCTAATGACCATGGATGCTAAAATCCTCAACAAAATTATTGCTAATCATATTCAACAACACATCAAATGAATTATACACCATAACCAAGTAGGTTTCATCCCTGGTATGCAAGGATGGTTCAACATAAGAAAATCAATCAATGTAATATACTACATAAACATATCAAAAGTAAAAAAAGCACATGATCATCTCTATAGATGCAGAAAAAGCATTTGACAAAATACAGCACCCTTTCCTGATAAAAACACTATAAAAGATAGGAATAGAAGGAAATTTCTTCAATATGATAAAGGGTATATATGAAAAACCCACATCTAACATCACATTCAATGGTGACATCCTAAAAACTTTCCCTCTAATATCAGGAACAAGACAAGGATGCCACTTTCACTGCTTCTATTTAACATTGTGTTAGAAGTAGTTGCTCAAGCTCTTGGGCAAGAAAAAGATATAAAAGGTATCCACACTGGAAAGGAAGAAGTAGAGATTTCACTATTTGCAGATGACATGATCCTGTACATAGAAAGCCTTGAGAAATCTAAAACAAAGCTCCTAGACCTTATAAATAAGTTCAGTAAAGTTGCAGGTTAAAGGTCAATGTGCAAAAATCAGTACACCAATAATGAGGAATCTGAGGAGGAAATCAAGAAAAAAAAAATCCCATTTACAACAGCAAATAAAAGAATCAAATTCTTATGAATAAATTTAACTAAAGATGTAAATGACTGATATGCAGAAAACTACACAACACTGTTAAAGGAAATCAAAGAAAACTTAAATAAATGGAAGACTATTCCATGTTCATGGATAGGAAGACATCATTAAGATATTTATTCTACCCAAACTGATCTACAGATTTAATGCAACCCCAATAAAAATCCCCACAACATTTTTTATTGAATTGGAAAAATTATGAAATTCATTTGGAAGGGCAAGAGGCCCTGAATAGCCAAAGAGATATTGAAAAAGAAAAAGGAAATCAGTGGAATCATACTACCTGACTTTAAAACATACTACAAATCTACAGTAGTAAAAACTGCATGGTATTGGCACAAGGATAGACATACTGACCAATAGAACCAAACTGAGAGTTCTGATATAGATCCTCACATATACAATCAACTGATATTTGACAAGTCCACCAAGCCCATTCAACTGGGATAGAATAGTCTCTTCAACAAATAGTGCTTGGAGAACTGGATATCCATATTCAAAAGAATGAGAGAGGGACACCATCTCGTACCTTATACAAAAATTAACTCAAGATGGATCAAAGATCTAAATATAAGAGCCAAAACCATAAAGACCTTGGAAGATAATGTAGGGAAACATCTACAGGATCTTGTATTAGGAAATGGTTTCATGAAATTTACACCAAAAGCACAAGCTAACAAAAGAAAAAATAGATAAATGGGACCTCCTCAAAATTAAAAAACCTTTGTACCTCAAACAAATTTGTCAAGAAAGTGAAAAGGCAGCCTACTCAATGGGAGAAAATATTTGGTAAACATATATTTTATAGAGGCCTAATATTCAGCATATATAAAGAAATTCTACACCTCAAAAATAAAAAGACAGACAACCCATTTAAAAAAATGGGCACATGATTTGAATAGACACTTCTATAAAGAAGAAATATAAATAGCTAAAATGCACATGAAAAGATACTCAACATCATTAACTATTAGGGATAAGCAAATCAAAACTACAATGAGATATCATCTTAAACCCATTAGACTGGCAGCTATTAAAAAACAGAGGACTACAAGTGTTGGAGAAGATGTGGAAGAATGGGAACCCTCATCCACTGCTGGTGGGAATGTAGAATGGTGCAGCCATTGTGGAGGACAGTTTGGCACTTCCTCAGAAAACTAACTATAGAACTTCCATATGATCCAGCAATTTCACCACTGCATATATACCCAGAAGAATTGAAAGCAAGGATGCAGACAGATACATGCACACCAATGTTCATAGCGGCATTATACACTATTGCCAAAAGTTGGAATCAACACAAATACCCTTCAACAGATGAATGGATAAACAAATTGTGGTATATACATACAATGGAATATTACTCAGCTGTAAGAAAGAATACAGTATTAACATGGATGCATCTTGAGGACCTTATCTTGAGTGGACCAATCCAGGCATTGAAAGACAAATATTACATGACCTCACCGATATGAATTAAGCAAATTGAGTAGACTCAGAAAGCTATTGTCTGGAAGATAGGTTTACAGAAATAGAAAGGGAGAAGAAGGTTGTGAGCCAATGCCCTTATGGGCAAAATCTATGATAAGGTGGAAATGTGTAGTTGTGCAGTGGAGGAGCATGACAGTGGTGCAATGATACTATTGGGTTGGGTGGTGCTGGTTTGTTAGGGAGGTAGGGTGGGGAGTGTGGGTTAGACTGTCCATGGAACTGGGGGGAGGGAGCAGGTGAATACTGGGGTTTGGCAGGTACATGGTTAAATCTATAATGTTGGGAATGCTCTTTTGGCAATATGGGAAGTGGGGGTTATTGGCTTAGGGTGTTGTATGTGGGGGGGGGGGCATTTGGAACAGGGCATACCTTAGGCAGGCTTCTAGGGAGTGTGTGAGTGCTCATCTTGTCATAGTGTGTTATATCAGTGGGTGGGGACCCATATAATGAGCAGGAAGGTAGTGGACTCCCATCCTGGGGAGACCTGCTATGTTTTCAAATGGAGGGGAGGGAGTCTCTCGAGAGCATGGCTGGTGCTTGACATAGCAGTGTGTCAAACCCTCACTGTTGTTGCAAGTAACTATGAATTTGTCCTTCAATAAGTGAAGCCTGGTGGTTGCTGTGCATCCCAAGGGAAAGAGGAGGGAGGAATAGAACAAATGGAACAGGGGACATTTTGGGGGTGATGGAAGTGTTCTACATGATCTATCTATGATGGATACAGGCCATGTTAAATTACATCAAAATTTATAAAAATGTATGGTCCAAAATGTAAACCATAATGTAAACCATTCACCATGGTTAGTAGCTATGTTTCAATATTTGTACATCATTTGTAACAAATGTACCATCCACATATAAAATATTATTAATAGGGGAATGGGGAAAAAGGGAGGATATTTGGTATATGGGAGTACCCTGTATTTGGTACATGACTTTTCTGTAACCTAAAACTTTTTTGAAGACAAAATGAAAAAGTAAGACACTGGGGGAACAAATGAAAGAACATGTCACTGTACATATAGGACAACAGATCTTACAGTGATGAAAGGCAAAATGTTAAAAAAAAATTTAAATATTTTTTTCATTATTGTTTTTTATCCCAATTTTTTTTACTTTTATTTAAAATTTTTAAAATAAATTTATTTCTTATTTTTAAAACTATCATTATTTTTCATTTTCTTATTAATTGTATTTGGCTATTTTATTGGCTTCATTTTTGAAGAAGTTTTGGATTGCAGAAGGGTTACAACTGTGGCAGAGGAGGATCATTGGTGCAGGTTTTCAGTGATGGGGAATACATGGGAGGAAGCTCACCTGGGCACACATATAAGGCATATAAATGTGTTCACATGTTCATGGGGCATTGTCATGGTGAGTGGAGATTCACACAATAACCAAAGGAATATCCAATTCCCATCCTGGGGAGCTCTGTCACATTCTTTAATGGAATAGCTAGAGTTCCCTGAGTACAGGGCAAAGACTAGTGAAGAAGGATGACCTGTTGATGGGCCCTTGATATTGATGACTGTGCTTATGAACCTCTACTCTTGAAATTTAAACTTAGCTTAGTGTTACAGGGTGTCTAAGAGTTGCCTCCTTGTTACTCAAATGTGGCCTCTCTCTAAGCTAAACTCAGCATAGAGATTCATTACCTTCCCCCCAGCATGGGGCATGACTCCCAGGGATGAGCCTCACTGGCACCAACGGATTACTACCAAGCACCAACTTGCAATGCAACTGGAAAAAGACCTTGACCAAAAGGGGAAAAACGTAAAGACAAATGAGTTTTTATGGCTAAGAGACTTCAAAGTGATTCAAGAGGTCATTCCAGAGGTTGCACTTATGCACATCTCAACAGGATCTCATTGACTGCCAAAGTAGATACTACCACAAATAGCTGGGCTCCTCAGGGCACTGGAGACATCCAGACACTATAGTCAGGGCAATAGCTTAGGAGTTTGATGCCTTCCCATTGGGTCCTACTTTGGAATTTATGCTCCCCAGTGTGACAGAGTTAGACTCAGTTGTGTTTTCCCTACACATGGCTCTTCTGTCCTTCTATTTGAACCTGTAATTAGTACTAGAGTTAGTAGGTGTATGTACAAGAGACTTAAGTCTTTGGGCTGTCCATGTGCCAGCTGGGCCCCGAATCTCAATGGATTGCAACACCTACTCTCCAGTTCATTGGTCTCACCCAGGACAACTAACAAGGAGGTGAAGATGGACAACTACCATACCAAGGAACCAAGAGAGTTTACAACTGCAAGTGAGACAGCCCCATCCATTGGACTTATGGGATCACAGCCCCCTCTCAATTAGAGGTGGGGTGGACATCACCATCTCAGAATCCTCAGGATTGGGGAGTTAACTATGAACAAAAGTAGACTTAATGGTATTCTAGTATAGACTTATTGTGATTCTAGCAATTGAAGAAATTATATCATTGATGTGGAAACAGTGGCTACTGGAGGTTCAGAGAGCAGGGAGAGGGAAAACCAGGTGTAATATGGGGACATTTTTGGGACTTGAGAATTGTCATGAATAACATTGCAACAACAGATACAGGCATTATATATCTTGCCATAACCTACAGAATTGGGTGGGAGGGAGTGTAAACTACAATGTAAACTTTAATCCACACTTAGTGACAATGCTCCAAAATAGGTTCATCAATTGCAATGAATGTTCCACACTGATGAAGGATGCTGTAATGTGGGAAAATGTGGGAGGTGTGGGGAGTGCAGCATATGAGAATCCTCTATATTTTTAATGTAACATTTATGTAATCTAAGTATCTCTAAATAAAATTAAAAAAGAAAAACCTGATTGTTATAGATTTAAGATGTAAAGTTTCAGCCCCATCATAACCACAAAGACAATAAATGAAAAATATATACAGAAAGAAATGAGAAAGGACTCAAAATTGTACAGCAAAAAAATCAAATAAATATGAAAATAGGCATTAGCAGAAGAATTGTCAATCAAAAAAGGTATAAAGCTTGCTTAGTCAAAATAACAAAATGGCAGAAGAAAGTCCTGCATTAACAGCAGTTACTTTAAATGTAAATTTAACTAATTTCTCCTGCTAAAAGCCAAAATGGCAGAATGGAGCAAAAAGCATGACCCAACTTTATGCTACTTACAGGTGACTCAACTTAAATTCAAAGACAAAGGTAGGCTGAAAGTGAAAGGATGTAAAACCTATATCATGCAAATAGTAACCAAAAGAAAAGTGGGGTAGCTATACTAATATCAGATAAAATAGACTCTAAGTCAAAAACTGTTACTAGGGACAAAGACAGTCACTATATACTGATAAAGGGGTCAATTCAACAAGAAGACATAACAATTATAAATAGAGTAGAGGACCAAAATATAAGAAGCAAATATTGACAGATTTAAAGGGCAAAATAAACAGTTCAACATTAATAATAGGAGAATTCAATACCCCATTTTCAATAATGGGTAGAACATCTACACAGAAGGCCAATAATGAAATAGATGACTCAAATGGCACTGTAAGCTAATTAGGTATAACAAGCATATAAAGAATACTTCATCAAACAGCAGAAAAATACACATTCTTCTCTAGTACACATAGTTCATTCTCCAGGATAAAACATATGTTATGTCATAAAATAAGTCTCTATTAATTGAAAATATCAAATCATCCAAATCTTCTTTAAACACAATGGAATGAAGCTACTAATCAATAACAGAAGGAGAAATGGAATATTCACAAATATGTGAAAATTGAACAATATGGTCTTATCCAATGGATTAAAGAAGAAATCATAAGGAAAATTAGAAAATATCTTGAGGCATATGAAAATGAAAATACCATATCAATATCTATGGTATATAGCAAGGACATTGCTGAGAGGGTAATTTATACTCTAAATGCTTACATTAAAAAAGAAGAAAGATCTGAAATCAGAGACCTTAACTCATAACTGGCAGATCTAGAAAATCAAGAGCAAACTAAACCTTAATAAGCAGAAGAAAAAAAAAATAAACATTAGAGGAGAGATGAATGAAATATAGAATTTTTGAAAAAGAGAGAACCAACAAAACCAAAAGTTTGTTCTTTGAAAAGAACAAAAAAATTCTACAAACCTTTGTTAGGCTAACAAAAGAAGAGAGAGATTGTAAGTAGGAAAAATGGAGAATTAAAACCAATCCTGCTCAAACTCTTCCAAAATTGAGGAGAAGGGAATACTTCCTAACTCATTCTATGAGGCTAGTATCACCCTAATACCAAAGCCAGATAAAAACACAAGAAAAGAGAATTACAGAACTGTATCCCTTATGATTATAGAGGTAAAAATCCTCAACAAAACACTGGCAAACTAAATCCAACAGCACCTGAAAAAATTCTACACCACGATCAAGTGGCATTTATCAGTATGTGAAGATGGATTAACGTAAGAAAACCAATCAATGTAATACACCACATTAGCAGAATCAATGTGGAAAAAAAAAAAAAAGGCCATTTCAATTGATGCAGAAAAAACACTTCACAAAATCTAGCACCTTTTCTTGATAAAAACACTTAGAAAAGTAGGAACAGAAGGAAATTTCCTCAACATGATAAAGAGCATATGAGAGAAATCTACAGCTAACATCATACTTGATGGTGAAAGACTGAAAGATTTCCCTCTATGTTCAGGAAAAAGACAAGAATGCCTCCTATCAGCACTGTTATTCAACATTGTACTGGAAGTATTAGCCAGAGCAATTAGACAAGAAAAAGAAATGAAAGGCATCCAAACTTGAAATAAAGAAGTAAAAGTTTCCCTATTTGCAGACATGGTCCTATATATAGAAAATCCAGAAAAATCTACAGCAAAGTTACAAGATCTAAAAATGAATTCAGCAACATAGAGGGGTACAAGAGCAACATGCAAAAATAAGTAGCATTTCTAAACATTAGCAATGAACAATCTGAAGAGGAAATTTTAAAAATTCTATTTACAATAACAACTAAAAAATCAAATATATAGGAATAAATTTTTCCAAGAATGTAAAAGACACCCAAAGAAGACTATAAAACATTGCTAAAAGATATTAAAGAAAACCTAAATAAATGGAAGGACATTCTATACTCTTGAATTGTAAGGCTAAATATTCTCAAGATGTCAGTTCTACCCAAAATGATTTATAGATTGAATGCCATTTCAATCAAAATCCAATAGCTTTCTTTTCAGACATGGAAAAGCCAATCATCAAATTTATATGAACTAGTAAAGGGATCCAAATAGCCAAAACTATCTTACAAAAAGAATAAAGTTGGAGGACTCATGCTTCACAATTTAAAAACTTAATACAAGCCTACATTGGTCAAAACATTATGTTACTGCCACAAAAGCATAATTATAATCCTATGGCATCAAACCTAGAGTTCAGAAATAAACCCTCACATCTATGATCGATTGATTTTTGAAAAGGGTGCCAAATCCACTCAATGGGGGTAGGAATAGTCACATCAACAAATGGTGCTGGGAAAACTGGTTACCCAACTGCAAAAGAATGAAAATCAACCCCTACCTCACACCTTATACAAAATTACCTCAAAATGGATCAAAAAGCTAAATATAAGAACCAAGACCATAAAACTCCAAGAAGAAATTTTAGGGAAATATCTTCAGGATATTAGGCAATGGTTTATTAGATTTTACACTTAAAGCATGAACAACAAAAGAAAAACTAGATAAATGGGACTTCACCAAAATTAAAAACTATTGTGCATCAGAGAAACTCATCATGAAAGTGAAAGGGCAACCTACATAATGGGAGAAAATATTTGGAAACCACATATCTGCCAAGATTTAATATGTAGAATCTAAAAAGAAATCTTAAAACTCCACAACAAAAAGAAAAACAGCCCATTAAAAAGTGGGCAAACCGTTTGACAGGTATTTCTACAAGATATACAAATGGCCAAAATTCACATGAAAAAGTCCTCAATATCATTATCCACTTGGTTAAGGCAAATTAAAAATCACAATGAAATAATATTTCACAATTAAAAAAAAAATGGCACTTAACTTTAAAAAAAAATAAGCAAGTGTTGGAGAGGATGTGGAGAAACAAGAACATTGGTTCATTGCTGGTGGGAATGTAAAATGGTGCAGCTGCTGTGGATAACAGTTTGGTGGCTCCTCAGAAACTTAAGTATAGAATTACCATATGATCCACAAATCCCACTTCTTGGCTTATACCCAAAAGAATTGAAAGCAGGAATTTGGACAGGTACTTATATAACAATATTCATAGCAACATTATTCACAAAACCAAAAAGCAGAACCAACCCAATTGCCAACTGGCAAATGAATGGATAAACAAAATGTAGTATATACACACAAGGTAATATTATTCATCGGTGAAAGAGAACACAGTTCTGATACATGTGACAACATAGATGAATCTTGAAGTCATATCTAGTGGAATAAACCAGACAAAAAGGACAAAAAATGTATGCTTTCACTGCTATAAAATAATTAGAATAAGCAAATTCTTAGAGTCAGAAACTAGAATAGAGGATAGGGTGTGGAGGTAGGGAATGAAGAGTTAATACTTAATTGGTCCAGAGTTTCTATTTGGGGTGATGGAAAAGTTTTGATATGTTTAGTGATGGTAACACAACACTGTGAACGTAATTAATGCCACTGAATTATATATCTGAATGTGGTTAAAAAGGGGAATTTTAAGTGGTGTATATGTTGCTAGAACAAAATTTAAAAATTAACCATAGGACAGTGCAACACAAACAGTGAACTCTAATGTAAACTATGGTCTATATTTAATAGTACAATTATAATATTCTTCCATCAATTGTAACAAAGTTAACACACTAATTCTAAATGTTAAAAATTGGGGCAGGTTTATGGGAAGTATGTATTTTCTTCACGATCTTTCTGCAAACCAACTTCTCTAATTAAAAAAAAAAAAAGTGGTTCCAGTCTACCATTACCTCTGAATTAATTGACATATGCATATAAAAGCTTTTCATAAAGGAAATTCTTTCAACCCAATACATAAAATGAGCTAAAATTGATCTCACATAAGAAACAGCATGATTATAGTCCAAGAGCTTAAGATAATGCAACTGTTGGATAAAGATTATAAATCGGTATGTTAAATGACACAAACATATTCAAAGCAATGGAATATATGAGGGAAAAAAAGCAATTTATCAAAATGACCAAAATTATTTCAAAAAGGACCAAAGAGAAACTCCAGAAATAAAAATTTTAGTCAATAAAATTAAAACTCCAATGGATAAACTAAGAGACTTAAATTACTGGAAAAAATAATGAGCTAGAAAAATAGATCTGATGTAACTCCATGGAACGCAGACACTAACAAAGTTCCAGTACACGTAGAAAAATATGGAGAATTTGGTGAAGCAACACCAGGGAACCTCCTATTCCATCATAACTGTGTGCTGTCTAGTGGGCATCATCCTACGAATCTATATGCTTAAATGGCCTGTTACAGGGCTAAGTAAATTTTCCAGCATGAGTTGCTAAGACAGTGACAGTATTAAATATAAATCAAGAACAATGTCAGTTCTTGAAGTGATGTTTAAGCTCAGGAAATATCCACATCAAGTAATGATCAATTATTACTCTCATTTTAATATGTATATAATAAATTCCAGACAGAGACACAAGGTGAGAAAAGCGTATATGAAGAGGGAAAGACTGTATTTAAGACTTAGGGTCATTATTTGGTCTAGAAGAGAACTTGAAAGGCCTCTGTATCTTGATATCTTGAAGGATTTTTATATGAGTATGCAATTTAGCAAATAGCCATGATAGTTTGTCTTACTATTAATGCCATTTAAATTTTTTCACCAACATATAGAACAAATATGTGTGTTATTTTTATCAAAATGACAGTTATGCTAAAGTAGTAAATCACATGTTGGCATTAAAATTTCTTTATTTTAAAGGGAAGAAAATGGACCCATGAAAACAAAAATGTTAATCATTACTTTTCCAACATAAATTATAAATTCCCTGGAGGGAGATCCATACAGCCTTATGGAATATAAAGGATATAAGTCATTTGTTATGACTCTGTGATTAATATGTTCTCCTTGGCATGGTTATTCTCTAAGGCATAAATTGGTACACATTCCGATGCTTTAACTTATTTCATTTTAATAGAGTAGACATTTCCAAGAAAATACAGACCAACGACTCATATTTTGTTTTAGTGCAGTCATCGCTTTTATGTCCAAACTTAAAATTGAGTCCAGTTTCTGAGGAAGGTTTTAATTAGAAGGAAATATCCTGCCCTTCCCCTATGATCTAACCAAAGTATCACTATATGCCTCAGCATTGTGGAAAACCACAGAATCAATTTATCTTGGTAGAGCCACTCTATTTCAGGCTTCAGAGAAATGAATCATTGTATTATGGCAATGACCTTTGTGAATTATTTTAGCATTTTATAAGTTATAAAAACAAGTCTAGGGATATTCACCTCACCAAAACCAGGTCTTCTGACAAATGTTTCATAGGATAAAAATTACTAATATGAAATGTTGAAAGCTTTTTTCTTTCCTCTTCCCAGCCAAATTGTACTATGATTTCTTCATTTCTTCTCCACCCCACAAGTCATGTTCTTTGGCTTGTACATTAAAGAATAAGGTAAAGGAGAAGGGTTTGAAGATAAGTGATATGTTAGACCAGGCCTTGGAAGGAAGGTTTTAAGGAGTTAGAAGAGAGATCTGCAATATATGAAGAAGGATTTCAAGATGGTTGTTCTAGGTTAATATTATACCTTCTGAGTGTATGAAAAAGATGATTAAAGCATTTACTGAATTTCATCAAATCTCGGTGGTCACTTACTAAAAGATATAACATTTCATATCACAAAGAAAATTAAATGCTGCCATTAAAACTGGTGACACACTATTAATAAATGTTGAGATGTACAAATGTGGGAAAATATATGTCAGAGTAAATGAAATTCAGTAAGCTAATTTGAAATTGCTTTTCCTTTTTTTTTTTAATTTATTTTTATTGTGGGTAAAAATCAAAATTCTCACAATACATACAAACATTTGCAAAATGATGTATAAATATATATGCATATATGTGTATTTGCTTACAAAAATGTTTTATATATATATATATACATATATTTTAAGAGGTGCTTAGATTACCCAAAAAATTACACGGAACCCACTGGGATTCCCATGTTGCCCACCTCCCACACCTCGCACCACATCCCACACAAACATCTCCCACAAGTGTGGCCCACCAGCCTCAATGAACTTACACATCCTGGAGCCTTGCCACCAACCATAGACCACAGTTCACACTGTAGACCACACTCTCTCCCACTCAGTTCTGAGTGGTGTGTGCTGATTTAAAATGGCCTACATCCGTTACCACAACAGTACTCAGGACAACCTCCAACTCCCAAAGAAGCCCTTGAAATTGCTTTTCGATAGTTGGATTGTGTTTCTTTCAAAATATTACCATTTTGAAATTGATTCAATGGAGAAATGGCTTCATTTTCCACACTGCATTTCACTTGGGAAACTGGTTCTCCTCAGAAGGTGGAGAATTGCATATGGTAAGATGAAACAAAGACATCCAAGAGAAATTCCCATGAGAAAAAAAAGAGACAAAAAGAGGAATACTCCCTAAAGAACCATGGTCAGGGTTCTTTGAAAACATGATGGGTAGAGAGTACTTATGCCTGAGGACATAGAGCAGAGATGATTGGGAAAAATACATTGAGATGTTGGTGAGGCAGAGGGTCCCTAGATATGGGTATAAGAGAGAAAGGAGGTAAGCATTGTTGGGGGTTATATAAAGGGCTGATGATCATATTACAACAAAATTGTAACTTACCATCCAACCAATATTTTCCATTCTATTCAGAAAAGAGATAAAGTCAAATAAAAACAGAAAAAGCTAGAAATCAAAGAGAAATTTTAGAGTAATTTCAATTGTTTAGCTACATTTTTAATACAAATTCCACTGCAACATTAAAGGTCTTTTCTATCTCATCAACTTCCCATATATATTACAGCTACATTTGGAAAATGGCCAAATTTACTACATAATATTCTTGGTTAAAGATTCAGCCATGCAGTGACGTCTTATTAAAAACAGGACAAGGAATCCATGAAACACAAAGCCATATAGGGTTATACAAATTTATAATTTCAAAAAGAAAACTAACATCATTCCCCAAAAGAAAAATAAATCAAAGCCTAAACAACAAACAACAAAAACAAAACAGAAATCTGTTAATCTAAGCTTCTAAAATCGTTTACTGGATATATAGCCTGCTTTCACACATCATAGTTTTGTTGTAATGGTGGTGGTGGTTGCTTCTGATTTTTTTCCTTTGTTTGTTTTTATGAGTGAGTAGAGTGGGGACATGGTTTTGCAAGGGAAGGAATCTTCCCCACAGAAAGGAAAGCCCGAATTTGTACTAGACAAAGACTAGAGAAATATGAACCCAAGCATCATGAAAGCTTTGAGCCTTGAATACTCTTCCAAAATGGTGCCTTCCACTTCATGTTTTTTCCTTCTTTGGGAATGGGTTTTGGAGAATAGAGCCAGAAAACAAGGTGACCAGAGTTAGCTTTTCAAGTTCATGTCAAACACCAGGTCCAGGAGGAGGAAAAAAATGATTAAACTCATTGGTCCACAGGCTCGAAAGTTAGACAGGTAGGATACAGAATACCTGGGGATCTCAAATAGCTGACTGTGATGCTGCTGAGTATCCAGGAAAAGCCGTGGAGTCTGAAGTATATGAATCCAAGTTCAAATTCTGATTCTACCACTTTTCAGCCATGTGACTCTGGGCAAGTTATGAACCTCTTCCAAGCCTCATAAAATATGGATAACCTCTATGTCACAAGACCTGATATAAAAATTGCCCAGGGGAGCATGTAAATTCACAGAGCACACTGTTCGGCACACAGTAGGTTTTCACTTATATGTCAATGTCCTCTTCATCCCCATTTTGGCTTCACTTGAACTTATGTTCATAATGTGCAGTTCTAATCCCAGGTCTCCCACCCTTATCAAGACTTTTATTAAGGTCTAACCATGGCACACAGATCAAATAATTTTTGGTTGTAAGAGGAAGTGGCTGGATTGACAACAATCTATTACCCCTGCTGGAAATAAAAATCAGAAGTATTTCGTACTTACATTATATCACCTTTATGTAATAATGATGTAATAATGTAATAATGTAATAATGATGAGATATTTTAAATTCTTATTTGAATGAGGCAAAAAGGTGAGTTTAATTGACTTTCAAATCCAACCAAAATACCAAATCTAGAATTTTTTTTTACCTTAAACATTAAGAATATGTCTGTATGACAAATCATACTTAGGACACTGGGCTGCCATTTTGGATTTTTTAAAAATCTGTGATAAATAAGATCTCTATCATTTAATTATCATTCATTTAAAAGCCTATGTTGACAAGGCAGAAGATGGTGGAGTAGTGAAAGACAGGCTGCAATTTTCCTCCAGAAACTGTAGGAAGGTAGTCAAGTTTACCTGGCAGAAGGGAAGCTGGGAGACTGTGCGCACAATTGGAGAGGGTAGCTAGAGAAGGGAGACCCAGTTGGCCAGGGGGAAAGGGAACTCATAGGAGATAGGGCCCTCAAGCTGGCTCAGAGGGCAAGGAAAGCCAGGGAAGTGACCTGACTGGAAGACCAGTGTTCAGCAAACTCCGAGAGTGAGTTAAGTCCCCCATCTCACCCCAGGTGACCAGGGCTGCAGCCAGATAACCAGCAGGCTTTTGAGGTGAGGGAGCTGTAGAGAACAGGTGTAGGGAACCAGCATCCAGCCAACTCTGGGGGATAAAGGTGTAGGGGGAAGGGGGATAGGGCAGGCAGACCAGAAAAAAATTGATGTCAGCTGGCACTGAAGCACCTTTGGGGAGAGGGGAGGGGGGCACAGATCAGGCAGGCTGCCACACTCTCCTGTCCTGGGGAAGAGAGGAACTGGGTCAGTGAGAGGCATCAAAAGTCTAACAGGTCTAAGGTAAAAGAGGGCAGGCAGAGGCAGACAACAAGCTTTCAGAAGTCTTCAGAAATCTAACCTAACCAGTGGAGTGGGTGTTTGTTGTTGGTGCTGTTGCTTTTTCTTCTTCTTTTTTTCCTCTTTTCTCCTTAGTTTATTTCTTTTCTTCCTTCCATTTTTCCCATTTTCTGTTGCTTTTCTTTCATCCCACCTTCTTTTGTTTAGTCATCATTTTCTTCCTTCTCTTTTCATTTTTCTGGTATTTTTTTATTCTGTTGCTTTTTCTCTTGTTTTAGTACACATTTTTTATTCTCAATTCTTTTTGTTTTTTATAATTTTTCACTCATTACTTATTTATTTTTTTTCTTTTCTTCCTGGTTCTTTTAAGGTTCCTTTTCCATCTTTCTCTTTTTTTAAAAAAATCTTTTCTTTTTTTTCCTTTTCAATGGTCTTAATATTTTTGGGGGAAACATAGATATAAAATAAGAGGAACCAAGTGTCAAAGATGAATCTTAACACAAAACAAAACAAAATAAAACCCTAGCATAAAAAGAAAAGCCAACAATCTGAATAAGCCCATCAAGATAAACAGATGCCTAGACAGAAACAAAACATTATAAGCCATACTAAGCAACAGTAAGACATGACCCAGTAAAATGAAAAAAAAAAAAAAAAAAAAAAAAAAACCTAAAAAACGGTAGGAGATGCAAGAATGTGGAACAATTAATCAAGGATGTCCAAGCAAATGAATGAACTTAATGAAGTGAAAGAAGAGATAAAGGATATTAAGAAGATACTGGGGGAACATACAGAAGAAACCATAAACATACATGAAAAGGTAATGGTTCTGATGCTGATGAATGACACACTGCAAGAAATAAAAAATATGGTGGAAGCACCTAACAGCAGATTTGAGTAGCAGAGGAAAGAATTAGTGACACTGAAGATAGTACATCTGAAATCAGACAGATAGTAGAATATATAGATAAAAAGAGAAAAAAATAAGCAGGGTTTCATGGAATTGAATGACAACATGAAACACACATATGAATTATAGGCATCCCAGAGGGAGAAGAGAAGGGAAAGGAGTCAGAAGGAGTGTTGGAGGAAATAATGTCTGAAAATTTCCCAACTTTTATGAAGGATGTTGATGCATATGTCCAGGAAGCTCAGCACACACCAAACAGTATGAATCCTAAGAGGCTTACCTCCAGACACACATTTATCAAATTGTCAAATGCTCAAGACAAAGAGAAAATACTGAAAGCAGCAAGAGAAAAAAGATTCATCACATACAAGGAAAGTTCAATAAGATTAAGTACTGATTTCTCATCAGAAACCATGGAGGCAAGAAGATAGTGGTATGATGTAGTTAAGGTACTGAAAGAAAGAAAAAAAACCTGACAGCCAAGAATTCTCTATCCAGCAAAGCTGGCATTCAAAAATGAGGGAAAGTTAAAATATTCACAGATAAACAGAAATTAAGAGAGATTGTCAACAAGAAACCTGCCCTTCAAGAAATATTAAAGAGAGTTCTGCAGGTTGAAAGGAAAAAACAGGAGACAGAGGATTGGAGGAGGGTGTAGAAAGGAAGATTATTAGTAAGAATAACCAAAAAGATAAAAAAGAAGAAAAAACAAAAAAATGACATATATAAACCTAAATAAAAATGGCTAATATAAGTGCAGCCTTAACAGTAATAACATTGAATATTAATGGATTAAAATCTCCAATCAAAAGATGCAGATTGACAAATGGCTAAGGAAACATGACCCATCTATATGCTGTCTACAAGAAATGCACCTTAGACCCAGGGATGCAAGGAAGTTGCAAGTGAATGGTTGGAAAATGATTTTATATGCAAATAATAACCAAAAAAGGGTGGGAGAAACTATACTAATATCAGAAAAAATACACTTTAAAAGCAAAATTATGGTAAGAGACAAAGAAGGACACTATATATTAATAAGAGTGGTAAGTTATCAAGAGGAAAGAACAATCATAAACATTTATGCACCTAACCAGGGTGCACCAAAATACATGGTGCAAACATTGGAAAAACTAAAGAGAGAAATAGATGCCTTTACAATTATTGTGGGGGACTTTAATACACTACTATCACCATTAGACAGAACATCTCAACAGATGGCTAATAAAGAAATAGAGACCTTGAATAATACATTAGAGGATATAAGCTTAATAGACATATACAGAATTTTACACCCAAATACAGCATGATGTACAATCTTTTCAAGCACACATGGATAATTCTCCAGGATAGACCACATGTTAGGCCACAGAAAATGTCTCAATGAATTTAGAAAGATTGAAACTATACATAGTAATTTCTCTGACCACAATGGAATGAAGATGGAAATTAATAAGGAGCAAAGAATCAGAATAGGCACAAAGAAATGTCAGTTAAACCACACACTCTTAGATAATCAGTGAGTCAAGAAGGAAATTGCAAAAGAAATCAGTAACTACCTTGAAACAAATGAAAATGAGAACACAACATATAAAAACCTATGGGATGCAGCAAAAACTAGGGAAGTTTATTGCCATAAATGCTTAGATTTTAAAAGGAGAAAGAGCTGAAATCAAGGACCTAACTGCACACCTGAAGGAACTAGAATAAGAACTATCCCCAAAGCAAGCAGAAAGAAGAAAATAACAAGGATTAGAGCAGAAGTAAATGAAATTGACAAAAAAAAAAAATTAGAAAAAATTAACAAAACCAAAAGCTGGTTCTTTGAGAAGGTTAATAAAGTTGACAAACCCTTAGTTAGATTAACAAAGAAACAGAGAGAAGATGTAAATGAATAAAAAAAAAAAAAAAAAAAAAAAAAAGAAAAAAGAAAAAACAAGAAAGGGGATATCACCACTGATCCAAAAGAAATAAAGATTATCATAAGAGTATACTTTGAAAAACTGTATGCCTACAAGATGGATAACTTAGAGAAAACGGACAAATTTCTAGAAACACACAAACAACAAATATTGATGAAAGAAGAAATTGATTAACTCAACAGACCAATCACAAGTAATGAGATTGAATTAGTTATCAAAAACCTCCCAAGAAAAGCCAGGCTTCACAGATGAATTCTACAAGGATGTAGAATTCAAGGTTATGCAAGGATGGTTCAATATAAGAATACCCATCAATGTAATACACCACATTAACAAGTTGAAAGAAAAAAATCACGTGATCATCTCTGTTGATGCAGAAAAATCATTTGACAAAATATGCATCCTTTCCTGATAATAACACTTCAAAAGATAGAAATAGAAGGAAGTTTCCTCAACATGATAAAGGGTATGTATGAAAAACCCACAGCTAACATAATACTCAATGGTGAAGTGCTAAAGACTTTCTAAGGTCTGGAACAAGACAAGGATGCCCACTTGTCACTGCTCTTATTTAACATTGTGGTAGAAGTACTTGCTCAAGCACTTAGACAAGAAAAAGAAATAAATACATCCAAATTGGAAAGGAAGAAGTAAAAATTTCACTATTTGCAGATGACATGATCTTATATGGAGAAAGCCCTGAAAAATGTACAACAAAGTTTCTAGAGCTGATAAATGAGGTCAGTAAAGGGGCAGGATATAAGATAAAAATGCAAAAATCAGTAGCATTTCTGTACACTAATAGTGAGCAATCTGAGGAGGAAATTTTAAAAATCCATTTACAATAGCAGCTAAAAGAATAAAATATCTAGGAATAAACTTAACTAAAGATGTAAAGGACTTTTCCACAGAAAACTTCACAACACTGTTAAAGGAAATCAAAGAAGACCTAAATAAATGGAAAAATATTCCATGTTCATGGATTGGAAGACTAATCATCACTTAAGATATCTGTCTTACTAAACATCATTAAGATATTTATTTACAGTTTTAATGAAATCCTGATAAAATTTGCAACAGCATTTTTTTTTTACTAAATTGGAAAAGCCAATCATGAAATTTATTTGGAAGGGCAAGGGGCCCCGAATAGCCAAAAACATTGAAAAAGAAAAATGAAACTGGAGGATCCACACTACCTGCCTTTAAAGCATACTACAAAGCTACAGTGATCAAAACTGCTGCTATTGGCACAAGGATAGACATACTGACCAATGGAATAGAATTGAGAGTTCTGATATAGATCCTCATATATATGGTCAACTGATATTTGAAAAGGCCACCAAAATCTCTCAACTGGAACAGAATGTCCTCTTCAACAAATGGTGCTAGGAGAGCTGGATATCTATACCCCCCAAAATAAGCAAAAAGAATGAGAGAGAATCACCATCTTACACCATATAAAAAAATTAACTCTGGATGGATCAAAGACTTAAATACAAGGCCAAGACCATAAAACTCCTAGAAGATAATGTAGAGAAGCATCTATGAGATTTTCTGGTAGGAAACAAACAAAATAAAAAAAATATATAACGGGAACCTCCTCAAAATTAAAAACTTTTGCACTTCAAAGTAGTTTGTCAAGAAAATGAAAAGACAGCCTACTCAATGGGAGAAAATATTTGGGATAAAGGCCTAATATCTAGCATATATAAAGAAATCCTACATCTTGAAAACAAAATGACAAACAACCCATTTAAAAAATGGGCATGAGATCTGAATAGACAGTTTTCCAAAGAGGAAATACAAATGGCAAAAAAGCACATGAAAAGATGTTCAACATCACTAGCTATTAAGGATAAGCAAATAAAAACTACAATGAGATATCTTTTTACACCAATTAGACTGGTGGCTATTAAAAAAACAGAGAACTACAAGTGTTGAAGAGAATGTGGAGGAGAGGGAACCCTCATCCACTGCTGGTGGGAATGTAGAATGTTGCAGCCATTATGGAGAACAATTTGGCAATTCCTCCTGGAAGGCTACTATAAAACTGCCATATGAGCCAACAATCCCACTGCTGGGCATATACCCAGAAGAACTGAAAGCAGGGGCATGATCAGATATATGCACATCAATGTTCATAGTGGCATTATTCACTATTGCCAAAAGTTGGAAGCAACCCAAGTATCTATCAACAGATGAATGGATAACCAAAATGTTGTATATACATGCAATAAAATATTACTTAGCTGTAAGAATAAGTGAAGTATTGACATGTGCAACAACATGGATGAATCTTGAAGAACTTATGTTGAGTGAAATAAGCCACTCACTATGGGACAAATATTGCATAACCTCACTGATATGACTTAAGCCTGTTGAGCAGATGCACAGAGCTAGAGTCTGGAAGATCGGTTATCAGGAGACATAAAGAGAGGAGAGTGTGGTGAACCAATGCTCAATAAGGACAAAGCCCATGATAAGGTGGAAGGGGGTGGTTTGGCAGTGGAGGGACATGAGTGGGGTCAATGGTGCTGGAATGTGAGGGTGAGCAGTGAGGGCTTATGATGGACTATCTATTGAACTGAGAGGAGGATTGGAGGAAGGAAAGATGAGCTCTGTATTTGTAGATCTGTGGTTAGCACCATAATCGTGGGAAAGTTCTTTTGGCAAATATGGCAGGGAAGGGGCACTGGTGCAGGGTGTTGTTGGTGCAGGGATATGTGGTAAGTGTGCACCCAGGGCCTGCTGCTATGTAATATGAATGTGTTCATCTTGGCATGGGGTGTTATCTCAGTGGGTGGAGACACAATAAACAAGAAAATATTAAACTTCTATCCTGGGGAGTCCTGCTACATTCTCAAATAGAGGGGCAAGAAACTCATCAGTCCCTAGGCAGTGCCGAATAAAAGAAAACAGATCAGTATGCCAAGCCCTCAATATTAATGCATGTAATCTTGAACCTTATTCTTTAAAAATTGAAATTTAGTGGTTGCATTATGTTTTGAGGGGAGGGGGAGGGAATAATGGGTGGAACATAGGGCATTTTTGGGACATTGGAATTATTCTACATGATTGTCCAATGATGGATACAGGCCATTATATATTTTGTCAGAACCTATAAAAGTATATGGTGCAAAAGCTAAACCATAATGTAAACCATTGACCATGGTTAGTAGCAATGTTTGGATATTTGTTCACCAATTGTAACAAATGTCCCATACTCTTGTAGAATGTTATTGGTGGAGAGGATGTGGGGGAGAAAGGGTTGGGGTATATGGGAACCCCCTGTATTTTCTTTTTTTTTTTTTTTATTATGGGTAAGAATCAAAATTCTCAAAATACATACAAACATTTGCAAAATGATATATAAATATATATGCATATATGTGTATTTGCTTACAAAAATGTTATATATATATATA